>SSNR01000053.1:3145476-3185110 GCA_006937965.1 Callopanchax toddi | reverse complement strand
GTTAATCATTCAGAGATAATTAATCATTCATTCATAGTAGCTAATTGATTAACTAAACTTTTCCATCTTAATTTGAATCATAACAAACTCCCAATAGACTCTCATAATCTTCATAAACACTTTGATAAATATTTTGTGAGTTTTATTTTGTTTAATCACTAGTTAGATTGTTAGAATATAAAACTGATTTATATAAAGTAAAGTTTGGCTTTGTGTCAAATTATTAATGTTTATGTTTCCCTGGCATACTCCAAACAACTATCTTTACTGCCGATCAAATATTAAAGACAGACAAAATTAATATCCATAATTTTATGTTTGATCACTTCATAAGTCCCACACCTGCTAGTTGTTACCATTCACTTACATTGTTTCCTGCTAAGCTAAAGCTAAAGGAGTACTACCGGATCAGGAGAACTAATTGGCTGGTTAATAGTTTTTTCCCACTTATCAAACTATAGGGAAAGTGGCAACAGACAAAATTTCACTTTTTGTAGAGTATCCCTTTAAGATCTAAGTCACCTACATTAAGGGAACCATAGGTTGGTAAACAATGTAGCTTAAAACTTTTATGCCTCTAACACAGTATAGCTATAAATATATTGTGGTGATTAAAAAACCTGAAAGAAATCAATAAGGTGGTTCCCTCACAGTTCGCTAAAAATCTCAGCCAATCATACGTTTCAGACCGAAAGAAACTATTGGACAATCTGGCTGTCTGTCTCGCTGAAGCGCCTCACTTCCTCACTGCTTGGATCCTCCATTAATGTGTCCTGGTGCATTTTAAGGCTGAACATCCCGGAAGTGAGAGAAGGACAGAAACGATTGGCTGTTAGCGCTTCAATTTTAGGAAAAAATACAAGAGTCCCAAAAAGAAAAACACCTTTTCAGCTAGCAGAAAACAAAAGACGTTTGGACGTAGAAAGAGGAAAAACCTGAGGGAAAGTTTCAACGGCTCTCTATTGTTACTGTGGCAATGCGTGGTCGTGTGTCTGTAGGAGGCACGGCATAAGGATTATACCCGA
Source organism: Callopanchax toddi (assembly GCA_006937965.1). Taxonomy (NCBI): domain Eukaryota; kingdom Metazoa; phylum Chordata; class Actinopteri; order Cyprinodontiformes; family Nothobranchiidae; genus Callopanchax; species Callopanchax toddi. The sequence goes on along the minus strand of SSNR01000053.1, from coordinate 3,184,085 downwards.
CGGGAAGGGTGAGAGATCTGAGACGTGTTTATGTAAAATAACTAGCTAAACCTAGCTTGTTTGAAGATTCCCAATGGAACCTTTAAAATTTCCTAAAAACTGTGATGAAATAGGGACTTTACAAATTTTAAAGCCCATATTATTTGAAGCAAACTGTATTTTAATACATTACAGTAGCGTAGCCAGAAATAGATTTTCGGCCGGGCCTAATAAAAAATGGGTGGGCCCAAAAATGTAATTGAAAATAGTGTATTTGTAAATGTCACTTTTGTTTAAGCAAATGTGTCTATACAGTGAATCTCGTTTATTCTGGGAGTTATGTTCTAAAAAGAATCAGCTATTGCGGTGAAATCCGCCAAGTATCAGTTTTATATTTTTAATTATTCCAGAAGTTTTAAGCCTATAAAACCCCTCACTACACACTTTATACACTTCTCTCAGACAGGCATTAACATTTTCACACTGATCTCGTTTAAACACAACCTGACATCAGAACAGCTGAATAAATAAATTCATTGATGTTTCTGATCGCATCTGACGGACACCTGCTCATTGCGGTAAAAAAACCAAAAAAAAGCCCACAGTTGATGCTGAGAGAAGTGATCTGAGAGCTGCTCTGTGTTTATCACTAGAGGTCTCAATTTCAGCCTGAGCCATCGGGTCAAAAAAGTTAATTATTTCAGGTTGGACACAGAGAGAGAGAGAGGAAAAAGAGAGAATCGGAGAGCGCACCGTTTGGAGACATCATGCTGCTCCATGGTTCTGATTCTGCAGTCTGTCAATCAGTTAAAAACATCTTTTCTACTTGTGGAAGTGTAGATTTTCATTCCCACCTTGCTGCAGAAAAGAAGCTCGTAAAGGGAAGGGAGCATAAGGACACTACTCATCCAGACTCTTGGTCAGCGCGCAAAAGGGAGTCAGGACGCACTCCTCTCCATGGATGAGATCGTCAGGATGCATGAACACTGCGCTGTAAAAAAAGTTTAAAGCATGCAAAGTTGCACAAAACATTCCGCAAAAGTACAAGGCTGCAAAATATGAACTGCAAAAGAGAGGAACCACTGTCAGAAACCGACAGAAAGATCTTTGAACAAAACATCTAAATTCCAAAGCACATTAACCCTGTAACACAGGACAGGTCCTCCACTTTTTGTTTTTTGAAACATTTTGTAATGAAGATTTGTTTTGCCATTTCTTAAATGTTTTGGTTGACACTACAAGTCACAGCAGCATACGCACAATTGCGCTGTTAGCGTAGCTTGTCTGGAGAGTTCCGAAATTATTCAAAATAGCCAATGAGAGCAAGACTTACAAATGATGTAATAGTTATGAAATCACCACAACACATTCATGCTGTTGATGTCAAATTTACTCTGTTCTATTTCATTTCATGATGACTTAAATGAGATCCCTCAAAAATAAAACAAATATATATAATTTTGTTGAGGAAGCCATTTGATTGGGTGGGCCCAGGTACACAGTGGGTGGGCCCAGGCCCACCCATAGCCATCATCATCATGCATCAGTATACACCCCTGATGCATTATATTCTGAATACATTTATACCGATAAGTAAATATTATTTTCTAACAATTGTAATAAAGCATGGAAAGGAAGAATATTATTTTGTTAGCACAAAAATTATATGAGTTGATTCAGAGACTTTTGTCAAAACGGATCAGATTCTGATGTCTCTGGAAAAGAGCGAAGGATCCGAAAACAGAGGATTGTTTTGACTATAATCCAGGTGGCTTTGGAAGAGTGAGTGTAAACAAAGCATTTTGTTTAAGATTTGGGTGACAGTTTGTCATGGGTCTGAAGGTCAACATTCTTGTGGAGTCATAGTTTGACCATCAGTGACCTCTGTTGACCTTTCAATCACTACACTGAAAGACGACAGAAACTCCTAACACACTCAACATAACATAACAACATTCTTTAACGTCTTTTACAACATTCTTAATAAAAATACAGGGTGTGGGGAGAAGTCTCGCTTGCTTGTAGCCCTCCGTGTTGTCATTCTGTCAGACCCTTTCTTGTGAAAACCGATTCTATGTAAGGGAAGGTGTAGCAGATCAAAAGTGACAACTAGCTGAACCACTAGCAGCGAGTTGTGGATTCTTCTTCTCAGTATCGTCCACCCTTGTCTATTCTGAGAAACTGGTTTCCACACAGTTAAACACAACCTAAGCATACTACAAACAGAGTAGATACAATATAATTGTCCACCCTAGTACTAATACTAACACTTATCTGATTGCTTGAAGGCCAGAAGTGGCTAATTAGTGACACTAGCCTATACAGTAAAGAGCTTACATTACCTGCCTGCTGCCAGTTGTCCTGCATTGCTGGGTCTACCTTGATGTCATTAGTAAAAAAAAGAAAACTTCTTTGTAGACCAGACTTCTGGCCTGAAAGGACTGTAGGTTTTAATTCCTTTGTCACATCCTGGGCTCCGGCAGGCATGCCTCCTCCTCCCTAATCAGCAGAATCAGCTCCACTCATCACCCTCTGCTGCAACCACTCAGCTCATCAACACCAGAGTATAAAGCCACCAGCCTTCCTGCAAAAAGACGCCAGTTCCTTTTGCTACTACTCTTGTGGTAACTAGGCCTTTTAATCTAAGATCTAGTTCAGTTCTGAGTTTTAAATCTTTGTTCCCTCCTTCAGCTTTCCTCTTGGTTCCTGTCCTCCTGCTCCAGTCTCGTTCATCATCTCTCCACCTGGATCTCTCTGCCGATCGCCGTCAGCCTCCATTGCATCCTGGTTTTTCCTGGCCGCACTCCGACTGGTCACCCTCACCCTCTGTCTCACATGCATGCCTGTCTCCCTGCCGATCGCTAGCTCCAACCAGCCACTACTCACCTCCGTTCCCCCTGCCTGTCTGGACTTGGACCTTCACTCTCTCTCACGTGGATCCCTTCCTCACAGCACTCAGTAGAACTCACCTCAATCATTATCCGTTTATTCTGTACCTCTGTCTTTTGCTCACCTTCCTCTCCTCTTTCCAGTGAGGCGGCATACGGTTCCACCCGGGACGCTGGAACTTTCCGAGGTCCACACCTCCAGCACCAGTATACTTAATAAATATTCACTTTTCACTTACTTTCCAGTTCCTCAGTGTCTGTGTTTGCTCCAGGGTCCATCCAAAACTGCAAGTCATAACACCCTTATCTGTGGGTTTTACATAGATTTTGATTTATTCTTTATTTAATGGGGACATTGCTGTCCAACATAGTAGAAGTTGCAGCTGATGCAATGCATTTAGAGTGTTTAGCTAGTGCTAATTTTCAACTCCTGCCCCTATTTGGTTTTTTGTTTACATAGTATTAAAAACATCATTAAACCAGTATTAAAACAAAGAACGTTCATAGAACTGAAAATGTCTTACACAGTACTAAATACACCGACTTTATATCAAAGATATCCTACAGGATAATAAAAACACATAAGCTATCCTAATATTAAAACCACAAAATTGATCACAAAATTAATCCAAACATGATTAAAAACACAAAGTTTATTACAAAAGCTATTCTAACAGTATTAAAAACAGTAAATTAAGACATAATAAATAATTTGACTTACTATTTAAAGTCTTGCTCACTCATTTGCATCCATCTGTACTATCGTACTGACCTGAATATAAGATGAGGTTTTTTTCATTAAAAATAATGTGAAAAGGGGGGTCTTCTTATAATCGCAGCCTAGTTTTTGGAGGTCATTACACGTCCCCACCAGCAGAGGATGCAGTCTTTTTAGTCAAAGCAGCAGCAGCAGGAAGCAGCTCAGACCACGAGCGGTCCCGGTGGTCCGGACCAGCTCAAAGTTACAGGTCCACTGAGGATTAAAATGCCCGATGGCGAAGTCCAGCAGCAGCCAGGTCCACTTCAAGACCTAGTGCATGTGCTTTCAGCGTGAGCAGACTCTATACGTCGCCCGATTCACACACGCATTCTTCCTCAGAACCCCGTCTGTCTCACATATCTTTATTTGCCACACACACACACACACACACACACACACACACACACACACACACACACACACACACACACACACACACACACACACACACAGAGTGAAGAGAGAGAGAGAGAGGACGGAGGGAGACTGAGTCCAGAGACCGCGCAAGAGAGAGGAAGATATTTACTATATATAGTGTGTGTGTATATATATATATATATATATATATATATATATATATATATATATATATCAGTGGCGGGCCGTCAGGGCCAGCAAGGCCTTCTCTGCTGGCCTGAACTTACTCAGAAAAGTTAATGTAATTTTCTTTTAGTTAAAGCAGCTCTCTGGAGCATTTTTCTCTGTATCAAAGTTTTCTAAATGTTTTAAAAGATATTTCAGGTCTAAACTATGATCTATGGGTTGAGTTCCACAACATCTGTCATTCTGATGAAGACCCTCCTTCCTCCTAGAGACCCCTTTCCATTATTTCTTGCCGCCGACATTTTTCAGCCAATGAAGTTCAAATTTCTGCATTGTCTGAACATGCACGCACATCGACCAAACCTGTACCAGTAGGGGGCGCTGTCGTACAGGACGCTTCATGTGTTTCTCTGCCGTCTCAGCCGTTCACTGAGGACTCACGGCTCATTTCTACTAAAAACCTACCCATTCTCCAGATAAAGATGGATTTATTTTAATTTTTAAACCTTTCACTTCACAGAATGGCAAGGCTTGACAGGATTACGCGTTTATTTTGGTCAGAAAGTTCATCCAGGGCCGAGTCAAGTTCAGCTTCAGAGTCCAGCAGCAGCTCGGTGCTAACAGAGCTAATATCAGAAGCAGCAGGGACAGAGAGGGATCTTCAGACCCTTGTAGTATTGTTGGAATAAAATTGTGAACTGTGAGTGATTAAACCCTACACATTGAGCTGTAAAGTTCATGTCCGAAGTATATGCGCCGTGTGCACGCGCGCACACGCGACCGGACGCGCGTGTCGAGATGTTTTGAGGAGGAGCCTTTGGACGCTAGATTCAAAAACTGCTCTCTTGCTGAAATCCTCCAGAGCGCGGCTTTAATATTATTAAATATAATGGTCTCCCTGGTCTCTTCTCTTTATACCATATTATATCCATTTGGTTGCATCGGTTCCAGTGTTAAAATACCAAGGTAGGGTGTTGTCCAATCAGATTTCAGCTTGCTAGTGTTGTTAGGCAGATTTAAGTCTGCCACTAGGGGGCTCTATGCCCGAGTGCTTCTCTCTGGGCCTTCAGAATCAACGCAGCAGGCCGTGCTGTGCTTTCAGTCTGCAGAGACGATCAATTGCGACAGCCAATCAGCTCTCGAGTCTGAGTGGCCGAGGTATTCTAGGAGGGCTCACGCAAAAGCTGACACGTTCTCTGATTGGTTAGAGCCTTGTTTTGGTCCAAAGGTGGCGATATCTGAACTAAACTCGGAAAATCATTAGCTACCGACAGCTATCGGTGTATTTTTTTAACCCACAGTGGCTCAAGGAGGAGAAAGGATCCTGTCCTTGCTGGGAATAACTTGTTTATCCGTACATATCAGAAAAGGAATTATGAACTTCACCGTGGATAGCCGCTTCAGAGAGACACTAGGAATGCCTGGGATTATAAAGCTGGAAATGCCTGTATTTATGGATTTGATGTTTGAAGCTATGAGGAGGAGGAGATCCGTGTTGGTGAGTTCAACCATTTGATTTGTGTTTTTATCATTTTATTTCATTAGTAATCAATCAGCTGTAGTGTTTTACTGAGCTGAAACATATAAGCTGTACAGCAGCACCGCTAGTGGTCAGGCTGCGGGTGATACCACGGCGTAACAGAAGCAGAGTCGCAGACCCGGTTCAGTTTGGTTCTGTTCTGCCCAAAATGTGCGTTGGCCAGCCTATAATACGGGTGCTGTAATGTGTATGTGTGATTTTGTATGAATTCTGGAGCAGTGGCATCAGATTGATGGTATTATGAGGCGTATTTATTTAGGTTGAACTGAGGAGGAAATCACTGAAGGCCCAGAGGTGAAAGTCACGGCCCGCCACTGATATGGTTGGGACATAGAAGGGGGTGCTATTTTACATCATCTGAGGAAAGATAGTTGTAACTTCTCTTTTCCCAGTGAAGATGATTTGCTTCACTATTCATTATTTTCAAAAGAACTTCCATCCATCCATCCATTTTCTTTAGCCGCTTCTTCCTCCACAGAGGGTCGCGGGGCAGCTGGTGCCTATCTCCAGCGGTCAAGGGGCGAGAGGCGGGGGACACTCTGGACAGGTCGCCAGTCCATCGCAGGGCCACACAGAGACGAACGAGACAAACAACCACACACCCACTCACACCTAAGGACAATTTACCAGCCCAATCAGCCTGACAGTCATGTCTTTGGACTGTGGGAGGAAACCGGAGTACCCGGAGAAAACCCACGCACGCACGGGGAGAACATGCAAACTCCACGCAGAGAGGCCGCAGAGCCGGGACGCGAACCCACGACCTCCTTGCTGCGAGGCAACAGTGCTAACCAGCTGCGCCACCGTGCAGCCCTTCAAAAGAACTTCCTTCAGTTAAACCCTGAAAAGACTGAATGTCTGATTGTTGCCCCTGATAGGATGGTCCCTCTGATCAGTCAACAGATTGGACATTTAAGTTCTGCTGTAATGTCAAACCTGAGGAATCTGGGGGTTATTTTCGACCAATCAATGTTTCTTGAAGGTCACTCAAAACAGCTGGTCAGAAAATAATTTTATCATCTGAGAAATATTTCCAAGCTGAGAAAGTTGGTGTCAAAACCTGAACTGGAAATGGTTCTTCATGCTTTGATCTCCTCCCGTCTGGACTACTGTAACACACTTTTCACATGTTTGAACCAAAAAGCCCTTTATGGCCTTCAGCTGGTCCAGAACTCTGCAGCGAGGCTCCTCACTGGAGCAAACAGGAAAGATCACATCACTCCTATTCTGAGGTCTCTGCACTGGTTACCTGTTAAATGTAGAGTTCATTTTAAAATCCTGACTCTAACTTTCAGGGCCCTACATGGTCAAGCTCCTCTTTATGTTACTGAACTGATAAAGCCGTACGCTCCAACCCGAGCTCTCAGGTCCACAGACCAGAATCTCCTAACAGTTCCAAGGACCAGATTTAAAAGTCGAGGTGATCGCTCCTTCCAGTCTGTTGCACCGTGACTTTGGAATGACCTTCCTTTAGTTTTACGCTGTATAGACAGTCTGGACTCCTTTAAAAAGCAGCTGAAGACCCAATTATTCAAAACTGCTTTTAAATAACTCTTTTATGTTCTCTTGTTGTTGTTTAATGATTTTGATTTGTAATGATATTTTGTTTGTTTTATTAATTTTACTTGTTTTTTATCATGTTTGATTCTGTTTTCTGTGAAGCACTTTGTGATTTTTCTGTGAAAGGTGCTATAGAAATAAACTTTACTTACTTACTTAACTTCACAACTTCACAAGAAACTTTATATATTTATTTAGTTTATAAAATTATTTTATTTTTGTATCTCTTGTCTTTATTCTGTTGTTACATCAAGCTAATCCAGCAGTTTAGTTTCTACACCCCCCATTCTGTTTGTAAAATGGATATTTGTCACAGTAAAATAAAAGACACTTTATTGCTCAGAATTTATTATAATCAGTTGGTCAAAATACAAAGCAAGATCTGGAAAAACACCCCATGAGCCAAAATCAAATTAAAAGTCACATAAAAGAATAAAGAGGCTGAAGGATTCATAACCCAGTTCAGGATGTTTTCATTATAATTCTAACTTAAACGAATGATCAGCGCAATTAAAGCTGAAATTTTGGAAATTATAATATTCTTTATTTGATTTCTTTGATCATCCTGTTAACTAACCTTGAATGTGTAAAATCAAAGAACTAAAAGCATGAGATGATTAGTTCACAACAGCAGGATGAATAAACTGACTGATTTAACCCAATCACAGCTTGTGAATGCTTGTTCATCAATCACATGAAACACTCTTCATGTTCCACTAGATTTCTGAGGATAAGCTTTTAAATGATGCTGAAGAAGGTCAAAGCATCCTCAGTTGTCCGCTCACTCCCATCTTCCACCCCCACTCCGGTCGTATTACAGTAAGGTGGAGGGACGAGAAGCTCAAGGTTTATTGCCAAGACGTTGTTGAAGAAGCTGAAAAGCAGGAAAAATGTAAAACATCAGTCAGAGGTTTGAAATGTTCTGAAGGATGGGTTTACTGTCTGACAACTTTCTTATAGAATAGTGAGGACATTTTCAGTTCACAGCAGCAGTAAAGAAAAAGAAAAATTTAATTCTCAAGATACACACATTTTGAAACTGTTATAAAACAATTTGGAAAAACAAATGCTGTATATTCTAAAAATGAAAAAAAAAGAGACATGAAAAACTACAGATCAGTAACTAGAGAACTCAGAGAAATCCAGACCTGCCAACATGTACGCCTTTTGCGTAGCAATTACGCAATTTGATATCTAAGTACACTGGTACAACTCGCCCCTACTATGCAAAAAGCTGCAGACATGTTAGCTCTGTGCCAAATGTGCACGTGCTCATGTCTGACAACACGATGCAGCAGCATGGTTCTGAAGAAGTCTGCTAATCAGCCATTCATTTGAATCAGGTGTGTTGAAGCAGGGAAACACCTAAAACCTGCTGGATACCGAACCTCAGGGAAGGGAGTGGCTGATCACTATGGAGCTCCATCTCAGACTATTTGTATTAACTGTGATGTTTGAGGCCAGGAGGCAGTATTCATTGACACTAAGTTTCTGGCTGAAACAGAACAGCTCTTTATTGAAAACAGCATCAGAGCAAAGTATTGTAACGGGTCCTAGGCTGTAAACCCAGCACTGTGTCTTTAAGCCTGAGCTGGGGGCGGGGTTTTGTGTGTGCTGAGAGATAAAAAGGAAAAAAACCCACTAGTTCTTGTTCTGAGTCTTGAGTGTGAGTTGGAAAATAAAAGTCCTGTTCTGAGAAGAAACGTCTGGTTCTGTGCCTCCGGCAAAAACGTTACACTGGTGTCAGAAGCTTTCAGTTCGACTCTACGCCTGGTTGCTTGTGCTTTCTGACGTGGAAAAGACTGAGCGACAAGGATGATGCTGCCGGGAAAAATAAAGGCGGAGAAGCAGGAGACAGATGTTCGCCCACGGCTGCCCACTCGTGGTGTGCGAGACGCTGCTTTGCTATTGTCCACGGAGGCTGGGTTCTCTCCAGGTGAGGCCAGACGAGTGGATTTGGCGCGCAATGGTGGTGGTTCTGGCGGGAGAGACATGATGCCGGGTGCCATGCCGTCGCATGATGTAAACAAAGATGGCAGCACTCAGAGTCAGTCGGGCTCAGTGAACATTAAGACTCCAAAATTTTCGGGGAAGACTCAGTGGGAGGTGTTCATCGCTCAGTTTGAGCTGCTGTCTGCTGCGTCCGGATGGACGTAGGATTACAAAGCGCTCCAGTTGGCACTGTGCCTGATCGAGGAGGCTGCCGAGTGCCTGTTGCTGCTGAGTGAGGACGACAGGCGAGACTATGCTACTCTGGTGGGGCGCTACAGCGCTGGTTTGGACAGTACGATCAGCCGGTGCTATTGAGATTGGAATTTCACAACCGACGCCGGCTGCCGGGAGAGTCGCTTCGGCTCCTGGCACATGATATCGAGTGCCTCTGCAGGCATACGTCAACATGCCCCTGGTGGTGTGGGCGGAGCTCGCCAGGGACCAGTTCCTGCAGGCCTTCAGCCCGAGGGAGCTTCGGGTTCAGACTCAACTGGCTCGTCCCACGACGCTCTGCGCGGCTCTGGAGCTGGCCCTGGAACGGGAGTTGCTGACGGGTGCTGAGGAGGGAGCAAGCAACCTACCGGTGGTGCGTACAGCAGCGATGGACCGGCCGGGTGACGACGGAGGAGCGCCGTGTAGCAGCCAAGTGGACACCTTTTCTACATGGCGCATTGTAGCAACAACAAGAGGGATGCTGGGGGTGTGGTGAAGTTGGACATCTTCTCAGACAGTGCCCTAGAGTTACTGGGCTTCCGGGAAATGCCGGGGGGCCCCTGTAGGTGAGGGTACATGGGCCGGGGCAGCTGTGACCAACATAACCCCTCCCTCGCTGCTCGAGGATGTTATAACTGTGGGCTGGACCCAGGTGGGGGCCTTTTGTCATGTTCCGGTGTCTGTGAATGGGGTTCCCTGTACGGCCCTGGTGGACACAGGGTCCAACGCTACCTTAGTCAGGCCGGACATTGTTCTGGAGGGGGCCATGGTGCTGTCAACGGACGTGCGCCTAAGGACAGTGACAGGTGAGCTTGCCCCCATCAAGGGGAGGGGGACTTTCTGTTTTGAGGTAGGGTGGCCTCCAGGTGCCATGGCAGATGTGCATGACACTTGCATTCTGGGGTTGGACTTTTTAAGAGCCATGGGGGGCGTGCTGGACCTGGGGACCGGGGTGCTAGTACTGCCTGGGGGTGAGAGGGTGCCGCTTGTCCCCCCTGAGGTGCGCCTGACTCCAGCCACAATGTCTGTGTGTACTCCAGAGGGCCCCACGCAACCACTGGATAAGCAGCAGGCTGGGGGGGACAGGCTCTCAGCAGTGAGGGACATTTGGGCTAAGGGTTGAACCATGAGCAGCAGAGACGCTTGTGGCAGGTTTTACAAGAGTTCAAGGACATTTTCGCTCTGGATGATGAGGATGTGGGTCTGACGCACCTTGTGGAGCACACCATCGACACTGGGGCCGCGCAGCCTGCTAAGGCACATCCCCGTCGCCTGCCGCTGGCTCACCAGGAGGCTGCGGACAAGGAGCTGGAGGTGATGCTGAAGGCCGGTGTCATAGAACCATCTGACAGCCCATGGGCCTCAGCTGTGGTGATGGTGCCTAAAAAAGACAGCTCCAGGATGCGGTTTTGTGTGGATTATCGACCGCTCAACAAGGTCATGAGGAAGGATTCTTACCCCCTCCCGAGGATTGATGAGTCCATGGACTCTGTGACGGGTTCCTCCTGGTTCTCAACCCTTGATCTGCGGAGTGGGTACTGGCAGGTTCCACTCGCCCCAGAGGCTAGACCAAAGACGGCGTTCTGTACCACCAGGGGGCTGCGGCAGTTTAATGTTCTGTGTTTTGGGTTGTGCAACGCACCTGCCACTGTTGAGCGTCTGATGGACAGAGTGTTGACCGGAGTCCCGCGTCAGCAGTGTCAGGTCTACTTGGATGACCTCTTGGTGCATGGAGGGACCTTTGATGCAGCGCTGGATAGCCTGAGGCTGGTGTTGGGGAGAGTGGCAGCTGCAGGTCTGAAGCTACACCCCGACAAGTGTCACTTCCTTAGAAGGGAGGTTGTGTTCCTAGGCCACCAGCTGGGTCATGAAGGGATCAGCACCCTTGAGGACAAGGTCCAGACCATCAAATACTGGCCCACTCCTGCAGATCAGGTGCAGCTTAAGAGTTTTCTGGGACTGGCCTCTTATTATAGGAGGTTTGTGAAGGGTTTCTCCTCCATTGCTGCACCACTCTTCCGGTTGCTGCAGAAGGGATGTGACTTTGTATGGGATCAGGATTGTCAACTAGCTTTTGAGGGCCTGCGCAGAGCACTGATAGAGTCCCCAATCCTGGCCCCTCCTGACCCCGCCCTGCCATTTATCCTGGACACTGACGCTAGCAACGTGGGGCTAGGTGCGGTGCTGTCGCAGGTTGGGCCCGCAGGGTAGAGGGTGGTGGCATACTACAGTCGGATCTTAAACAAGGCAGAGCGGCGCTATTGTGTCACAAGGCGTGAGCTCCTGGCTGTGGTGATGGCCGTGAAGCATTTCAAGTACTATTTGTGTGGAACTCCATTCACCATTAGGACTGATCATGCAGCCCTTCAATGGCTGATGGCTTTTAAGGAGCCAGAGGGGCAGGTGGCGCGGTGGTTTGAGGAGCTCCAAACTTTTAACTTCTCCGTGGAGCACAGAGCAGGAGCACAACATGGAAATGCTGACGCCCTCTCTCGCCGTCCCTGTGCGGCTTCAGGCTGCCGCTATTGTGAAAAGCGTGAGGGGGGAGAACAGGAACTTGTGTCAGCGGGCAACACTGCTCAGCTCTCCTGCCGAGTGCTACTAGTATTGGATGATACCGAGTGGAAGGCACAACAGGGGCAGGATATTGACCTCTAACCTGTGCTGCAATGGCTGGAGGGGGGTGAGCGCGCCCCGTGGGAGGAGGTCACAGGATTGTCTGTCACAACTAAGGGGCTGTGGGCCAAGTTCAACACCCTCAGGCTGCAAGAAGGAGTTTTGCAGTGGGCCTGGAAGGATCCGGGCACCGGGGAGGAGAAGTGGCAAATTGTGGTGCCTGGGTCCCTGAAGGAGACTGTTTTAAGGGCCTGTCATGGCAGCTCAGGTTCTGGCCATTTTGGGGTCTCTAAAACCCTACGTCGCCTCCGCCAGGGCTACTGTTGGGGACAATAACGGAAGGATGTAGAAGATTTCTGCCGCAGCTGCGACACGTGTGCCTCCCACAAGGGGCCTTTGGAGCAGTCCCGGGCTCCACTCCAGCAGCAACCGGCGGGGACACCGATGGAACGAGTGGCAGTGGACGTCATGGGATCCTTCCCTCGAACAGAGAGAGGGAATCGATTTGTCCTGGCTGCAATGGACTATTTTACAAAGTGGCCGGAAGCGTTCGCCATCCCTGACCAGGAGGCGGAAACGGTGGCAGACAAATTGGTGGAAGAGACGTTTAGCAGGTTTGGGACTGCGGAGACCCTGCATAGTGACCAGGGTCGGAACTTTGAATCCAAGGTGTTCGCGGCCATGTGTGAGCGCATGGGGATGAGAAAGACCCGCACCACTCCACTCCACCCTCAGAGTGACGGGCTGGTGGAGAGGTTCAACAGGACGCTGGGGCAGCAGCTGGCCATACTCACAGCGGAACACCTGAGGGACTGGGACTGCCACCTTCCACTCGTCCTCATGGCCTATCGGTCTGCTGTGCAGGACTCCACACAGTGTACCCCTGCTTTGCTCATGTTAGGGAGGGAACTGAGGACCCCAGCAGAACTGGCCTTCAGGAGACCACCGTATGCGCCCGAGGAGCCTCCAGGCCCGGCCTACGCCAAGAAACTGCAGGACCGACTGGAGTCGGCACACAACTATGCCCGAGCCCAATTGTTGAAGGCGGGACAGCGGCAGAAGCGGTGGTACAATGTCACCTCCAAGGGGAGACCATTTGCAGCTGGAGAGCTTGTGTGGGTGTTCGCTCCGAGAAGGAGGAAAGAACGGTGCCCAAAACTGGACAGTCACTGGACAGCCCTGTCGTGTTCTGGAGCTGGTGGGAGTAGATGTTTATAGGGTGCAGTTGCCCCCTAAAGGAAGGACTGTGGCTATTCACAGGGATCGAACGGCCCCTTACCGAGGACGCCCTCTTCCTGTGTTCCAGGAGGAAGAAGTGCAGGAAGACCGATCGCAGGAGCCAGCGGTTTCTCGACCAGAGACTGTGGGTCCCCTGGCCAATCTGGATGCCAGGAGTCCTGGCAGGGCCAGGAGACAGCGGGGTCTGCCTCCCCGTCTCCGGGACTGTGTTATTCCCTCAAGAATGAGGAATTTTTTGTTGGGGGGGGCAGTGTAACGGGTCCTAGGATGTAAACCCAGCACTGTGTCTTTAAGCCCGAGCTGGGGGCGGGGTTTTGTGTGTGCTGAGAGATAAAAAGGAAAAAAAAACACTAGCTCATGTTCTGAGACTTGAGTGTGAGTTGGAAAATAAAAGTCCTGTTCTGAGAAGAAACGTCTGGTTCTGTGCCTCCGGCAAAAACTTTACAGTATCATGAACCCATCAGTTCTATCAGGGAGGCTAATTAGTGACGCACACGTAGGTGTCGCAACAAAGAGTTTTCCCAAACATAGTTCCACATTACATTTTTCTTTGAAAATATTACAAAAAGAAAAAACAAACAAGCATAAAATAGCCAGTTTTTTGAATGGCGTTTTAAGGTGAACGGCTCCCCAATGAATGGCTCCCTTTAAAAATCTACAAATCACCAGGGCTGATGGTTTGACTCTCCTAACAGTTTTATCTTTTAAAAGCAGAACAAATGATTGTATCTGGAAAAAAAAACACGTTTTGTTTTTTATTCAATCTGTCTCATTTTAAAATGAAAAAGTGTGAAGTTCTTAGCTTTTAAACAGCTGGTTGCTGCTTCTTGGTTGAACTAGTCTGTAAACCACTCCTCCAGAGTGGTCATTAAGAAGTAAAGCATTATGTCCTGATTATGTGTGTAAATGATTGCTCAACACCCTGAAACTGAGGTAGTTTTACTTCCAAGTTACTGCTGATAAAGGTTGTAACAACCATAACTTTCATGTTCTATGATGTCATGAGTATGCATCCTGCTACCAAAAGTTTTTGAGAGAAACGTGGTCAGTACCTTACTGGTCAACTCTTGTGACCTTACGGGTTATATGAACTCTGCTTACTTCATGTATGATTAGACAGCAGCCGTTTGAAGGTTGGTGAAGAGTGTTTATTAAAGAACAGTTATGTGGAATTCCCCATTACTAGTGCGGTCGTGAGTTTTTGACCATCTCATAAGTTTTTCTATTCCTCCTCTCCACCTTTTAAAACAATTCATGTTACAAGGTGATTCTACAGGCTAATTAAGCATAGGGTGGAGATAGCATGTAGCACACTGTAGCTTCTGCATTTTGGAACCTGTTTCATAGTGAAGTGATGTCATAGGTCACATGTTGTTTGTTTGAGCATGTATCAGTTTTATTCCTGGATCTGGGCGAGATGAGATATTTTTATTTTATGTTTAGAATTAAAGAGTTAATTATTCACATGACTAAGAAAGGTTTTCAGAGAAAGAAAATGCTGAGTCATGTCACCATAACTGTCACTAATGTCGCTTACAGATAAGCATCGGCTCCGTTTGGTTCTGCCCGGTTCAAACCTCTCAGATACAGCCCACATGTCCGGTTTCAGAGCCATGCTCTGGTTTCGGAGCGAGCTGATACTATCAAATCGAGCAGAGTTGATGCTTATCTGTAAGCGCCATTACATATCTGCTGGAGGTTAAAAAGCTCTGCACTGACCTGGTCACCACCCATCCGGTTGCCTCAGAGTAAAACAGAGTGCTGACTGGGAAACAGCCGATCGTGGTGACAGTGCTTATGTACTTCACTGTGGAAACAAAAACAGGTCACATGATGGAGGAACCCATAACAAGTCAAACTTTAAATTTGAGTCCAGTGATTGTGTAACTGGTCGGCTCTTGAACAGATGCTGTCTGGTTTCCATACGGACTGCAATTCACACAGCCTGTGGTTTGTGTGCAGGCGTTAGCTCCAGGGAGAGCATCAAGTCTGGGTGTTTCACGTGAGTTCAAGCAATAACAAATACGTGTATAAACAAGAGCTGTAAACAGAAGCTACACTCGTCTTCTGGTACTTTTGTTAAACATCATTCATTCACTTGGCTTGTTCTACAATGGGTAAGTACATTCTGTTTTATATAGTTTCATGTTATGCTTAATTAAGCCTTATGTTGTTTCTTTGTCTTTTAAATATCTAAATCGTGTTAACTTTAGCAATGTAGCTAAACTTTATTATGAAATATGCCAGATGCACCTCGCTGGCTCGGATCTCACTTCCTGTCTGGTGCATGTAATTCTTTAAATTGCCTGTGACTCCATATTTAAATCACTTTATATTAAACAGGTGTAATCTTTGATGCCTCTAGATTAGCGTTGCACCATTATAACTCAAAATACGCTGTAATTATTTCCTAACGAGCAACTCAGAGATCAGAAGAAAGCGCCGCCTTCCGGTTCTGCTGGGTTTCTCCTTATTTGGCAGCCTGGCACTTCTGCTGCAGCAGGGGGCAGTGTTGTCACGTGAAAGAGAAACGAAACTGAAACTAAACACTACACGGTCTGTGGGCAATGGCGGCGGCACTGCCTCGCTCCAGTTGTCGTGAACGTGCATGTGGGAGGAGAATTTACCATATAAGCAAGTCTGGATCACTATGACCTCATAGCGGGCTGGAGTGAAAAAAACTGTTTGAAACCTGGGTCTGAAATCTGGAAGAGCTTCTCACTGGCTGTACTAGGAGACAGATGGATGCCGTTTTTTGCTCTTTCTGGCAGGTTTAAGGTGAGAACTCAACGTTGCAACATGATAGATAAGTCAGAAAACATGGAAACTGATGTCATGGGCACTTTAACTTTACGATGTGGCATCCAGCAAGAATTGACTTGATGTGACAAGTTAATGGAGCCCAGCCACACCTCAGCCAATATGAATGCTCTGATTGAACTCAATGTTTTTTCATCATTGTGGAAGCTGTACGGAACCTGAACCGCTTCTGTTCCAGAGGCGGTGTGAATTACCAGTCAGGGAATCATGTGCTCTATCACACCATATGACTCTATTTTTCTAATCTTTTATCGCACCTGTCTCGTTCCCAATGTTCTGATCTCCCGTCCACGTGTTGACCAGCATTCCCTCTCCAGGACCGGAGAAGCTGCCCAACAAAACCTGACCCACGAAAGAGGCGTTCCTGGGAATCCTCAGCGGGTGGAAGTCTGTTTGCAGACGAGCTCTGGAGCATGTTTGGCTGCTGCTGTTGATCTTGTATATGACGCCCTGGAAAGAACAAGGTTAGGGTCAGGACTAAATACAGAAGCCTAAATATTTAGAATCAAACGTCGGCTCATAATTTCACATCAGAATATAAATGTGGGTTAAAATGAGTGGTGGGCCGTTATCTGCATTAACTGAGTTAACAACAGACTTTTTTTGCGCGACAATATTTTTTTTTTGCCGTTAACCTATTCTCAAAGTTGGGTTGGGACCTGGATCTATGCTAAGTAAGTTATGATGACTTACACATTGATATGCTCCCTGCGAGCACGAACACACAAAACTGGACTCCAAACCCACTCACTACCATGCAAGGAGATGCACATTAAACATCAGCGCCAGGCTCTCCCCCTGTGTCTCAATGAAAAAAAAGTGAACCCCTCATGTCTCTCTCTTTCTCGCATAATCTCATAATAAAGGTTAATTTTATAGTCAGGGGTGCACACAACTAGTCTGCAAGAGAACCAGATTTCATTCATGCGTACCAGAACCCACTGCCTGAATGTGCCTTTGCGGACCCGCACTTTCGTGGTCCCAATGGAAGACCCCTAGATCTGAGGAGCTTCTCATCCTGTAGCAGCGCAGTGAATGAGTGCTGACATGACCTCTGAAGCTAGTAGACACACGGCAGGACCTCCAACACACACACACTCACAGCACCTCCAATGCACGTGACACCGCACCGGTACGCACAGCTCCTTTGACGCACACTTCAACACACACACAATCACAGTACATCCAACCCATGCACGCAACTTACACATGCCCAATAGAGGTGCAACGGGTCACAATCGATCTGTGATCCATACGGATCGCCCTCTATGTATCGGGACACGGTTCACGGATCCAGCAGCTCTTGTGCGTTTGCTAAATCCTCCCCGAAATAATTCCCCTCTTTTATGACAAAGAGCAGCTGTAACCCTCCGCTGAACAGCGCAGCTCCGGTGAACAGTGCAAGGACATGACGCACGGTGCAAACAACGTGTGAATAGTACGTGTTTATGGAAGTAGGTGTCTTTGGGGCTGTGACGATTGAGCAGAAAATTTAACTTAATATATACTAGTGGTGGGCATAGATAAAATTTTTTAATCTATATTAATTTCAAGATTATGGTGAGATTAATCTATATTTAAAAAATTAATCTATGCCCACCACTAGTTAAAATTAATATTTAGCTTACATTCAAATATTGGCTGTTGTGAAATTGATGCAGCCTACTAACATTAAAGCAGCACTGAGCGACTTTTAACCAGTAGGGGGCATTAGGAGGCTACGATTAAAAGTTTCGCTTTTACTGTCGTAAATCATCTCACGCCTGAACTTTTTCCAGCCCAGTCTGCAACAGCTTTCAGCTAATAATCTGTCAGACAAGTTGTTGCTTTTACATTTCTTTTGAATGTATAAATATAAGTTCATAAACGGTCTATCTTTCTCTCTCTGCCTCTTTCTGCCGTAAAGCAGAAAGTGACATCATCTTTGAAGGTACGAGCCGTGGCTCAAAACTGTCTAGTGCTGTATCTGGCCAGTAGAGGGGTGCAGTGTGCTGTCAAACATGAAACTGGTCAAGTTTCTAACTAAATAATCATTTAGATCAATTTTAATGCTCTAACTTAAAGTGTTAAAAACTGCTCAGTATTGCTTTAAATAGGGTGAAGCGAGGCTATCTAAGAGCCACTGAGTTAAATCTAAGTCTCGCCTCGCCTTCCTCCGCTTATCCAGGTCGGGGTCATGTGGGCAACATCCCAAGTCGGGCATCCCAGGCCATGCTCTCCCCGTGGCCAAGTTCACCAGCTCCTCAGCTGGGACGCCCAGGCATTCCCAGGCCAAACTGAAGATGTATTTCCTCTAGCTTGTCCTGGGTCGACCTGGGGGCCTCCTGCCAGCAGGACAGGCCCAAAACACTCCCGCTCCCTCCTTCCCTCACTTGTGAACAAGACCCAGAGATACTTAAACTCCTCCACCTGGGGTAGGACCTCTCTCCCGACCCGGAGTTGGCAATCCACCCTTTTCCAGTCAAGAACCATGGCCTCAGACTTGGAGGTGCTGATCCTCATCCCAGCCCCTTCACACTTGGCTGTGAACCTCCCCAGCAAGAGCTGAAGGTCAAAGCCTGATAATGCTAGGAGGACCACCTTATCTGCAAAAAGCAGAGACGAGATTCTCCTGCCACCAAACTCAACCCCCTCCACACCACGGCTGCGCCTAGAAATCCTGTCCATAAAGGTTATGAACAGGACCGGTGACAAAGGGCAGCCCTGGAGGAGTCCAACCCTCACTGGGAACAGGTCCGACTTACTGCCGGCTATGCGGACCAGACTCACACTCCTCTGGTACAGGGACTGAATGGCCCTTTAAATCTTAATGCATAACAAATATTGTAGGTTAGGGTTTTAAGCTAAATATCTTAAACGCTAAATATTGAAATAATATGCAAAATTAGGCTGCTGAAAGTGGATGGACACGTTAGCTAAAAATCTAGTTTAAAACTGCAGTGTTTAGTTTTAGCATTCAGATGTAATTTTTACACATAGATTGAATTCTTTTAAACATTATTTTTAGATTTATCTTTGAACATCTAGACATAAGATGGCAAGTTCCTAATAAATGTGATAAAGTGACTAAACATTGTATTACAGTGTAAACACTGTATTTTAATGCATTTGTTTACTACAGTGACCTGAGTGTGTTTGTTACCTCTTTGTAGAGCAGCAGGTATTCTAAGTCGAAGGTGCCCGTGCTGTAGGTTCCAGCTTCTTGCAGGTGGATGCGCTGTCCCAGTGCATCATAGGAGTACCTTACAAATGCTGACAGGTTCCCAGTTGAGGCTGCCTTGAAATAAAATAGCATATATTTAATCTTTCAGTATTGTTCAAGTAAGTACCGTAATAATGCCGAAATGGAGTCAATAAGGAGCTGGGTGCTCATTTATAAAATTTGCTTACGCACAAAATGGGCCTGAAAGTTGCGTAAGTTACTTTTTAGTCAAAGTTTGGGATTTATAAAAGAAAACATAACGAAAAAATGTGCGCAACTCTTAGCAAATTTTGAACCTTGTGTAAGGACGTTAGAGACGTGAGACCTGTCATAGCAGCTGGTGAGATGAAAAAATTTTGAATTTATGACACAATTAAAGACTTGTAGACCCTCGCGCACACAGAACCAACAATCCCATCTCTAAAAATAATACAAATTTAAATCAGAATGAAAATATGTCGCATTTTTGAAAAATATCCCATTATGTTCATCCAGTCGTCTTCAGATTATATAACAAACTGCACTTATTGGTGCATTAATTGTGATTTCTGAGACTTAGGAATCCTGCAGTGACACTTGTGCGTAATGCACTGGATGCGCTGCAGCTCAGCCAGCAGGCAGACTCCGGATGAATGGGAGAGAGTTTTTAGAGATTCCTAGACAATGACTGGATGGTCGATCAGCTGATAGATTCATTAGAGCATCCTATGGATCAACTGGGTCCAGTATTAGATCAACAGAACCATCGGAACCAGTAAAACCCGGTGACACCGGCCTTTCTCAGGTTCCCTTCAACCAGCGATTTATCCAACAGGTTGACTGTTTAACAGGATGAACAACATGACGTGTCTTCCCCTTTGGATTAAATTAAATGATGTCATTAAATATTTCTCTTAGATCTTAGATCTACACAATTTCTCTGTCAGTCTGACAGTGGTGCTGCAGCGAGACTGACTCTCGGAACACTTCCATGTCTCGTAATGCGTCAACATTTCATCACCTAATAAAACATTTTTCCGTCCATCCACAAGCACCTCGAGTTTCAGCCTCTGTAAAATGACATTTTCTAAACCTCTCCGTTGTCACGATTTACTGTTAAAAGCCAGAAACCCACCGGCTTATGCATATGCAATTATTCATGAGGTACTTTGCATTGACTGTATATGGCAGAATGTGGGTGTGTAGGAGGAGGGTTCTGACCCAAAAACAGCTGAGCACAGTTCTAGGTATGAGAGCGATTTATAAAGCAGAACTGCGTGGATCTGTGCGTCCGCAGTTTTATAAATCGGAAATGGAATTTGCGTACCTGAAAATTTTTTGCTGAGCTTAAGCAAGTTTTAGTAAGGATTCTACGCAAAGTTTTATAAATGAGCACCCTGAGACTTACCAACGAGAGCTCCCCAGTCAGCAGAGGTGGAGAGACTGTCAGGAAAACAGAAGCAGGTTTTAGTTCAACTCTTTTTGGAGCACTGATGTGAGATTTGAGAGCAAAGTGGAGTTTGTACTTACAGCATGGCCGTGGCCTCTTAGCTAGGCAGCACACCAACAAACACAGCAGCAGGATGAGAGCTCTCATGTTGACTGACGGCAGGTTAGCTGTCCTCTGACAGAGCATTCACTGATCACCTCCTTATAAACACACCGCTGACCTTCCTCCACTTCATTGTCAGCTGGATGTTTGTGATTCCTCCGTTGTTGACACACCGGCTCTGACAGGAGAATTGATGGAGCAGAATGACTCTGCATGTCTGTGATGGTGATTTAGATGATTATCTCCTAGTGTTTTAATGTTAAAACCACTGAAGGAGATCTTATTGAAATGAATCAAATCTTTATCTGTTTTGAGGACTGTTGAATAAACCAGAGAGGATAAAAGATTTCTAGTTTCCTTTTTGCCAAGATAATGTAGTGAATGAAAGGTCAACAGATGTCAAGTCATGGTTCTGGTCAAACCACTACTCCACTGACAACCCAGAGACAACCAGTCCTAGAAATTTATCAAAGTCTGTCTTTACATCCATTCCTACCCCCTGGGTTTTAGACATAACAATACCCCCCCCCCCCCCCCCCCCCCCCCCCCCCCCCGTATAGTTCACTCTGCTCATAAAGACAACTCTGCTCTGAAGCTACAGACGTCTCTGAATAAAATCATGTGATTTTTGCACTAACTAAATAATGTTCTTTCTTTCCAGGCTTTGATTACATCTATTAGAAAGGATTGATTACTTAACAAGATAAGTTTATTCAGAATATAATGTTCTTTAATCAATCAATCAATCAAATTTTATTTATAAAGCACTATTCATGCCTGGGGCAGCTCAAAGTGCTATACAGATTTAAAACAAAAATAAAACAATTCCGTAAAAATAAAAACTGTGCAATTGTGCAACTAACAATGATTAAATGATAAATAAAAGATGAACATTTTTCACATTAATAGTATATTTAATAATAATATAATAATAATACTAATAAAAATTGTAATAATCTTTAATGAGCTCAGGTCATGAATTTAAGTAAAATTGATTGTGGAGTCATGAGGACAGTGTGAAGATTAGGGTAACTTTTGAGAAGGACTTCCAATTTTCCTGGCTAATAATTGGTTAAACATGTTCATTTTTAACTGGCATTTCCAGAAGATAATGTGGTAACACGAGTGTCCAGTCAACGCCACCTGGGCAGTTGCACCCCAGGAAATAAAAACAAAGATTCACTTCTACGAATTAGGCAGGAGACGTGGTTCAAAGAATAAACGTTTTATTAATTAAAATGATTAAAATAAATGAATTTAAAGTAAAACAGGCTGAGGCTTACCAGGGTCCAAGTCAGCTAACTAAAATGCAAAATCAAACCAAATTAACCCCAGTCATGTGACATGCATCCAGGAGGTGCAAAGTGGAGGAACACACACACACGTGAAAAACTCCCATCACCAAGCTGATGGTTCCCACTGGCAGCACACAGCCTGGAATAAAAGAAACAGTTAAAAACAGATTAAACAACAAGCAGTAATTAAAAAGATAAAATAATGATAAAACCGAGGGTCCACCCCTGGTCCTGGGGAACCAAACGCCTTCCTCGTCGGCCTGCCCCGTGCGCACGCCCACGTGCACAAGGATCTCAGAGGAGGCGTTAAATGTTCCAATTTCTGCCACCGCAGAGTGACTCCCACGAGGATGGCGGTCCTGGACGCTAATCCCCGAGTCAAGAGGGTGGATGGCTTGAACCAGGCTGGTGGTTCAACCCAACTGGAGCCGATGGCGAGTTCCTCTGCTCGTCTGTGGCCTCCTTAGCCGGGGTTTTCCTCTTTTCTAATAAAAACATAATAAAAGCAAAACAGCAGAGGCGCAGACTCTAAAATCAGCAACCAAATAAAAATAGGGAAGTGGAATGGCAGGAGTGCAGGGTACATACCTGGCGTTCAGTTCCGCCCACCTGAACGAGGAAAACCCGTCTCGTCCCAGAGCAACGACAGCCCACTGTAACGAACCCAAATGCGTTACTACCTCTGACCTTTAAACTCAAGATCATCACAAATAATAACCATCTTTTTTCCCAATAACTTGGAATAAAATGACTGTTGTTATGTTTTAACCTGAATCAACATTCCTCCAGGGTCACGGTCGTATCGGAAGATTTCACCGGACTTTATATAATAATAATAATAATAAAGACTCTTGGTGTCTCTTCCTAAAATGACACTTTAATCTGTTACAGAAATGTCTTAAATGATTAATGCATTTTCTTCCAGCATTAATGAATGTTGATCTGCATCAGTATTATTTCACATACATACTGCTAAAAGGTTATGACAACCACGTCACTCATTACTACAACCAATAAAGAGTTAGCGGTCTGAGTCACGTGACATTAATAACTCCTCATTGGGCCACGTCCCTTTTAGATTCCCTTAACTTCCGACCCCGGAAGCTACAGTTCAGTTCAGTTCAACGAGAGAACTAGAGAAGAGGAGAGCTGTTCTGGTCTGACGCTGACCAGACCTCCTCTCAGCTGTCAACTCCTACACAGCTGACGCTAGTTGCCGGCTCAACCCTGAGACGGTACCTCAGCCCGTCTGAGCCGATGGAACCAGCTTCCCTCTGAGGTCAGACACCTTCAGTCTGACGCTCTGTGATGGGAATGCCAGCCCTAGACGCTCCCTGCCAGAGATGAGTTATCTAACTTCGTATCCACGGACGACACCTGTGGCCTCCGGCGGTCCTCGACCCCCGCAGCCGTCTGATCCGAACCGAGGGGGAAACCTCACCTCCACCGTCTCATCCGACCTCAACAGTGACGATCCAGGAACGCAGTTAAGTGACCACGACTCTGGTAAAGCTTAAAGGCCTCTTGATAAAAGCTAACAACATTAGCTCACTCAAACTAGTTACTAATTCCATCCATAACTAGTTCCCCTCCATCAGAATCCTTAATCTAAATTAAGTAAATCCCTAGTCTCCTAAAACCTCATGAGACTCAGATTGCTAAAACTTATTTAAGATTCAATTCAAAACACCTTACCATCGTGAATGACTTAATGCTGCTTAAACCTGCTAACTACCTCTTTCTTATCTGTGATATTTGTCATATGTTTCTTAATAAAATAATGAAGTCTATTTCCATGACTCAGATTTCTATTCGTCAATATTAAATGCATAATCTACTCACTGTAACATCAGAATCGAACCTAGATATCCCTGTAAACACTAAAAGGTGATAGTATCAGAGGGTTTCCTCCGTGTAAAACTTACAAAACCTGGTAGTGAATTTACAGAAGTATGTGCCAGTTATAAACCATAAAATAGAGTTTATAACGCTACATAATAATGACGAGCTACGCCAGGTTTTAACTACATAGTGTATATCACTACACCACACTAAAACAGGAGGTGAGCCCTGCACACTGCTGCCATTTAGCAGCATCCGGCCGTTCACCCAGAAGTGAATGGTAGCGAAAGGTTAGAAAGACCAAATAAACAAGTCCCTGACATATATATAGTATATAGGGCGTCCTCACCAGGTGATTTGCTGCTGCACATTATCCCCCAGCTGCAGACGATCACCATGCTACAATAAGTTAAATCTAGACTGAACCTAAGACTGAACCCATCTCTGATTTGTGTGCTCCATGTGAGATAAGGACTCAGGGGCTTAAGAGATGACCTCATTCTGAGAATGTATGTTTCAGAAGGATAGAAATGAACCGGTTTGACATCTGAGTTCATTTAGGTGCTCATTGTTTTTGAACAACAAGAGTTTCTGTTTTTGACCTAAATAAAACAACTATCTTTGCAACTAGCTCTAAGTTGATTAGAACTCCTAGATTAAATTCTGCACCAAAGTGGACAACTTTAACCTTTGAAAGCTACCATGGACCTGCCTTTGCCACAGGCCTAGTGAACTCGATCACCAGAGGATATCACAAGTCACCATCTAAGTTTTAGGGAGGACCTCTTTTGAACTCTTTGAGACCGAATTCCAGGCAATCCGGATCCACTAACGAGCCGTAATCTAGTTTAGTGATCTCTGGCTAGACTGGTTTCAGATTGTTAATCATTCAGATATAATTAATCATTCATTCATAGTAGCTAATTGATTAACTAAACTTTTCCATCTTAATTTGAATCATAACAAACTCCCAATAGACTCTCATAATCTTCATAAACACTTTGATAAATATTTTGTGAGTTTTATTTTGTTTAATCACTAGTTAGATTGTTAGAATATAAAACTGATTTATATAAAGTAAAGTTTGGCTTTGTGTCAAATTATTAATGTTTATGTTTCCCTGGCATACTCCAAACAACTATCTTTACTGCCGATCAAATATTAAAGACAGACAAAATTAATATCCATAATTTTATGTTTGATCACTTCATAAGTCCCACACCTGCTAGTTGTTACCATTCACTTACATTGTTTCCTGCTAAGCTAAAGCTAAAGGAGTACTACCGGATCAGGAGAACTAATGGACTGGTTACAAATTGTTTTTTTCCCACTTATCAAACTATAGGGAAAGTGGCAACAGACAAAATTTCACTTTTTGTAGAGTATCCCTTTAAGATCTAAGTCACCTACATTAAGGGAACCATAGGTTGGTAAACAATGTAGCTTAAAACTTTTATGCCTCTAACACAGTATAGCTATAAATATATTGTGGTGATTAAAAAACCTGAAAGAAATCAATAAGGTGGTTCCCTCACAGTTCGCTAAAAATCTCAGCCAATCATACGTTTCAGACCGAAAGAAACTATTGGACAATCTGGCTGTCTGTCTCGCTGAAGCGCCTCACTTCCTCACTGCTTGGATCCTCCATTAATGTGTCCTGGTGCATTTTAAGGCTGAACATCCCGGAAGTGAGAGAAGGACAGAAACGATTGGCTGTTAGCACTTCAATTTTAGGAAAAAATACCAGAGTCCCAAAAAGAAAAACACCTTTTCAGCTAGCAGAAAACAAAAGACGTTTGGACGTAGAAAGAGGAAAAACCTGAGGGAAAGTTTCAACGGCTCTCTATTGTTACTGTGGCAATGCGTGGTCGTATGTCCGGAGGAGGCACGGCATAAGGATTATACCCGACAGGAAGGGTGAGAGATCTGAGATGTGTTTGTGTAAAATAGCAAGCCTATTAATTTGTTAGCACAAAAATTATATGAGTTGATTCAGAGACTTTTGTCAAAATGGATCAGATTCTGATGTCTCTGGAAAAGAGCGAAGGATCCGAAAACAGAGGATTGTTTTGACTATAATCCAGGTGGCTTTGGAAGAGTGAGTGTAAACAAAGCATTTTGTTTAAGATTTGGGTGACAGTTCGTCATGGGTCTGAAGGTCAACATTCTTGTGGAGTCATAGTTTGACCATCAGTGACCTCTGTTGACCTTTTAATCACTACACTGAAAGACGACAGAAACTCCTAAAACACCAACAACATTCTTTAACGTCTTTTACAACATTCTTAATAAAAATACAGGGTGTGGGGAGAAGTCTCGCTCACTTGTAGCCTTCCGTGTTTTCTTTTTGTCAGACCCTTTCTTGTGAAAACCGATTCTATGTAAGGGAAGGTGTAGCAGATCAATTGTGACAACTAGCTGAACCACCCATGACTAGCAGCGAGTTGTGGATTCTTCTTCTCAGTATCGTACACCCTCGTCTATTCTGAGAAACTGGTTTCCACACAGTTAAACACAACCTAAGCATACTACAAAAAGAGTAGATACAATATAATTGTCCACCATAGTACTAATACTAAGACTTTATCTGGTTGCTTGAAGGCCAGAAGTGGCTAATTAGTGACAATAGCCTATTAAGAGTTAAGAGCTTAGATTACCTGCCTACTGCCAGTTGTCCTGATGTCATCAGTTAAAAAAAAAACTTCTTTGTAGACCAGACTTCTGGCATGAAAGGACTGTAGGTTTTTATTCGTTAGCTGTGGGTTTCACATTGATTTTGATTTATTCTTTATTTAATGGGGACGTTGCTGTCCAACACAATACAAGTTGCAGCTGATGCAACACATTTAGAGTTGTTAAATGATTGTTCAAAGTATCCGATATCTGATGGTGGTCATATCGTCATGTTTGTGCTTTTGTAGAGTCTGTATTGATGCGTGATGCATTCCAGGCTACATGTGGCTATGTGAAAGAAACCAAACAAATGTTTCAACTGTGAGTAAGCTCATTAAACTTAGTCTCCACATTGGAAACAACTGTCGAGTCACTAAAAAACTGAATACTTGAAAGTTAAAGCTTAGTAGAGCTGAAAAAGTGAGAAATTATTATCAACACAGCTTCCACTACCCTGAAATGGTGCTAATGTTGCTAATTTGAAGTTAGCTATCTTATTATCTTGAATGTTGTCGTGTTTTGTAACATTTTGTGTTTCCTTTGTGATGTTGTTTGCACAACCTGTGAGAAACAGATGAAGTAGTGTTTTTTATGCATTGTTTAAGTGATTTGAAGACAATTTTAGTGCTCTTTTGCTCTGTAACTGGTGCAGACAGATGATAGCACATTGATGCTCAATAACTTTAAATTACTATGTATTCTGCTTTTATTCTTTATTGTATAAAATGTCATGAATGTTAAATGTTGTGATAAGTCACTATCGATTTTATTAGTGATAAATTGAAGTGACTTGTTACTCAAATGCACTGGAATAGCTGTTTATGTCACGAACAATGGCTGTGAACAGGCAGGTGGACCCAAGGTGCTGGTAAGCAGGAGGCGGAGGTAATCCAAAAATAATGGTATTTATTAAATAACTGGAACAGGACAGGGACTATGACTATGACAACAGAACAGACTATGACTAGTAGAAACAGATGAACCGAGGACGAGACAAGAAACAGAAGGGTTTAAATACTGTGGGTGAAATCAACGGAACAAGAAACACCTGGAGATAATTGACACGTGAGGGAGGGGCGAGAGCAGGAGCCAGGAACACAGGGGAAACAGACAAGACTAACCAGACCAGACAAGAAGTAAAACAGACCAGACAGGGGATCATGACAGTTTAAGATTGCATTTATAGTTTCATACTATAAATAGAGAATATATATTTGTTGTACAACTAAATGAAACTTGAATAGAATAATATGGTTTGAACCAGATCATATGAAAGTGAATATTTGAACCAGTTGATATGAAGATGAGTATTATGCTGATTGGTGATGATGTGAAACTATACGGTTGTACTGAATGTGGATTTTTCTGACCAGTCGTTAGGTCAGGTTTTCATTTCCAGGATACAGAACTGAGCATCGACAAGACTGAGAGACTGAGTCGTTCCAGTTGGATTCCATTGAAGGATCACCCCGAACCTTTGTGAGAGATTCCTAGCCCGAGCTAGGTGGCGAGCCAAGCGAGACCTGAATGGAAGTGGTAGGAAAAGAACTCTGATACATTAAGTTCACTCCAACCGAGAGTGAATTAAAGGGCCTCAACGATAAAGAACACTATTTATTTCGGGTTATTTCATTTTGGGATTGCCAGCTTATTTGATTGTTATATTGTTTATTGTTTTTTCTTGTTGTTCAAATTGATTTTTATTGTTGTTACAATTAATAATAAGACAAACTGCATAATTGTTGTCGTTGTCTTATTGATGTCCAACCCTCACTCTCCTACCGAAACTAGAGTTATTCTGATTTCTAGTCCAGATTTGAGCACATTTCTCAGAACTATTGAGACTACTGACTGCCTGTTGCTCACTTATAATATACTCCTATGTAATATATTCTAACTATATAATATAATAATAGGTTAAGGGTTACATTTAGCTAGTGCTAATTTTCAACTCCTGTCCCTGTTTGTTTTTTGTTTTTTTGCACAATATTAAAAACATTATTAAAACAATATTTAAAACTAAAAATATAAAACTGAAAATGTCTTACACAGTACTAAATACACCGAATTTATATCAAAGATATCCTACAGGATAATAAAAACACAATTTATAACAGCGCCAATCCAAGCATGATCAAAAACACAAAGTTTATTACAAAAGCTATTCTAACATAATTAAAAACAGTAAATTAAGACACAGTAAAAACTTTCACCTAATATTCAAAGTCTTGATCACTCATTTGCATCCATCTATACTACCGTATTGACTTGAATATAAGATTTTTTTTTTTTCATTGAAAATAATGTGAAAAAGGGGGCTCGTCAAATAATCACGGCCTAGATTTTTGGTGCCATTACACGTTCCCACCAGAAGAGGGCGCAGGCTTTTTTGTCAAAGCGGCAGCAGCAGGAAGCAGCTCAGACCACGAGCGGTCCGGACCAGCTCAAAGTTACAGGTCCACTGAGGATTAAAATGCTCGATGGTGAAGTCCAGCAGCAGCCAGGTCCACTTCAAGAGCCTGTGCTTTTAGCGTGAGCGTGCTGATCGCTCGATTCACACACACGCATTCTTCCTCAGTACCTCGTCCGTCTCATGTATCTTTATTTGCCGTGCCCCCCCCCCACACACACACGCACGCACGCACACATTCCCACACACACAGAGTGAAGAGAGAGAGAGATCGGAGGGAGACTGAGTCCAGAGACAGCGCAAGAGAGAGAAAGATATTTAACAGAACTTTTTTTTTTCCAGTTGACTGAAGTGTGTTGCCACGGAGAACTTTAACCCCTGATTAATAAGCAAATATTAAAGCAGTCTGTAATTAAGGTATTATTTAAATGATTTTCTCAAAAGTTCAATAAAAATTGTTTCTTTAAAAAGTGAATTTAGTCTTTTTTTCTGAAGACCAGTCTTGAAGGGGGGGGGACATGTTCTTCAGATCAGCTGATAATGACTTTCAGAGTTTAGCATCTCTGTAAGAAATGGCCGATTGACCAAACGATGGTCTACAGTGGGGGATCATATTTCATTCAGTGTTCTTCAACAAGTTCCATAAATGACAGAGACTGTTGGCATTGAGTCAAACAAACGAACGATGTCTAGCCATGGAGGCTGCATTGTCTTACCGCAATATGACTCGATCAAAAACAAAGTAAACAGAAACAAAGACATTCATAACGCAAACTATGATCACACCAATCACCATGAACAGTGCTTTAAAGGAATGTTTGGGTCTTAATTAAGTGGTGTTCTATCAGTAACTTATCTACAGTAAGAACCACACCCACTGGTGACATCACTTAAAGCAAGTCTCTAGAAACAGGAAGTAGTCCTCTGACTGAAGCAAGACTCATAGCTGCTGCAGATCAGTGACAAACTAGCGTCTGATTTTCAGGTATTTAAAACCACTAGCTAAAAAAATCAAACTGATGTGCTACAGCTCTATACAACATTTTAATGTTTGTAAACATTAATTACATATTTAGTGGGCGGGAACTAAGTGGTGGCAATAAGTGGCCGCTGCTTTATCGATACTAGCTAGTTTTTGTTGTTAAATATGAACTGTTTTTACTGATTACTAGTGTGTATCTGTAAATATTAGAAAAAATTTGAGCAAATCACACAACATGCTAGTGTATTGATAGTAGTAGTAGATGGACACTTTTTATAGTGATCCTTGTTAGTTAGTTGTATGCCCATTTTACACACACACATAGAGAGAGAGAGAGAGATTTGTTTTAGTCAATAAATTCAGTCTGTGACCCAAGTCAAGTCCCCAGTAGGTGTTTATTCATTACATGAATCCGCTGATAGAACCTTTTGTTTTGGTATTTATTGACTTTTCTAACAACTAACCTCAATCAGTCCAGATCAATAAGGAGGAACAACCCATCCATCTAGTAAACTCTCATCTATACAAATAACGAGTCGTTGAAGTCCTGCTGTTCAGAAGAATGTTCAAAACTTTATTTTCTCTATAAAAATGAAATTAAAGAATCAAACAAATCAGATTTTCAAACTTTACCTTTTTCATGTTCCTTTTTGCTTTATTAAAGACTAACTACAAGTCAAATTCAAAGTAACCGAGTGTTTTAGGTCATGTTGACTTCTGATGAATGAACTATTAGACAGAAAACGAACCCAAAACAGAACAGCAGGGTGGGTTGACTGGTTGTAAATTGTTGTTTAATCAAGTGCTGCTGGTCAAAAGGAAAACTACTGCAGAGCCAACGAGATCACCGTCTCATTGCATCACATCTCTGGAAAAAGTCTCGTGTTTCAGAACAAGTTGAAGAATGCAGCTACATTGTCTTCCTCCTCTTCCTCCACCGTGACCTCATCACAGAACGATGGAGGAATGAAATCCTGAGGGTCTGCCACTCCCACGATGTTGTTAAAGAAGCTAAAAAAAGACAACAGACAAAACAACAAAAACCAGGTCATTGGTCATGAGCGAGCCTCAGAGTGGAGTCTTTGAACGTCTAGTTGATCTAAACTTATCTCTGTTTTAAAGGATTCATCAATTATCATTTCACATAAGCACAAAATGGATTTTAAAAATGCATTTAAATTTTAGCAGTTCTACATAGGACACCTTAATAGAACTGATCTATGTGTTATTTTGCTGAGAGTTAAATTAAACATACCTCAGTAATACAGATTTCATTAAGGGTTTATAAAGCACAGTTATTACTACCTTGTTTGTGATTGTTTGCATCAGAACATGCAGACCAATCAGGATCAGTGTTTGATGACCTTTGAGAAATGTAGAACAATGGTAACAAACTGTGCCAAAAACAGATAGATTTCCCCTTAGACTGGTAGTGTCTAATCCTGGTCCTGGAGGGCCTCATCCTGCATGTTGGAGAGGTTTCTCTGCTTCAACACACCTGATTTCAGTCAGTGGCTGATTAAAGGCCTTCTGCAGAGCTCGATGACATCCACAGCAGGTGATTCAAACACCGAATCAGGTGTGTTGGAGCAATTAAAGCCACTAAAACA
Organism: Callopanchax toddi; assembly: GCA_006937965.1. Taxonomy (NCBI): domain Eukaryota; kingdom Metazoa; phylum Chordata; class Actinopteri; order Cyprinodontiformes; family Nothobranchiidae; genus Callopanchax; species Callopanchax toddi. Next base: position 3,152,390 of record SSNR01000053.1, on the reverse strand, counting down.
TGATGGATACCTCGAGGATCGATGGACACCACTGCCATGGACAATAATAGGATTCAGTGAGAAAGCTCCGCCCCCTTTGGAGCTCTACAGCTCAGGTAGAGGCAGACCCGGCTCCAGAGGAATTTAGCTGGGGGGGCATGGGCTTATTTTGGGGGGGCACAGTAAGCTGTGTTTTTGGTTCATATAAATACATAAAATAAACATTTATTTAACCTTTCCAATTAAATAATCATGTTGTTACACAACAAACACTAAACAGTAGGGGTGTGACGATGTCTTAAACTCACGAGACGAGATATTGAATTCACAAGAAACGATATCACGATATTGAGCTCACAAGGATGAGATGAGAGTCTAATCAAATTAAGAATTTTTCAAAGATCAAACTATTGCTGCAAATGTTTCTTCCCTGTCTCCCTCCTCTCCTGTCTCACCAAGAATGAAATTTTGATTTCAAAGGTGAAGAGGAGGAACTTGAACTGCTTAAACAGCCATGATGTTAAACCTACACCTAAAAACAACCGCCAGTATTTATTTCATATAGTGGAACTTTGTTTTTATGTTACTGAACTGATAAAGCCGTACGCTCCAACCCGAGCTCTCAGGTCCACAGACCAGAATCTCCTAACAGTTCCAAGGACCAGATTTAAAAGTCGAGGTGATCGCTCCTTCCAGTCTGTTGCACCGCGACTTTGGAATGACCTTCCTTTAGTTTGACGCTGTATAGACAGTCTGGACTCCTTTAAAAAGCAGCTGAAGACCCAAATATTCAAAACTGCTTTTAATTCAATCTATTATGTTCTCTTATTGGTGTTTAACCATCCCTATTTGTACTTCGATCATCATGTGTTTTAATGATATTTTTAATTAGTTTTATTATTTTATTTGTTTTTATAGTCTTTTATTTTGTCTAATAAACTTTAATCTGTCCTTTATTATTTTTTTATTTCTTTTAATTTATCTTGATGCTTTTGGCTCTTTGTCTTTTAATAAAGCACTTTGTGATTTCTGCCTGTAAAAGGTGCTTTTAAACATAAACTTTACTTACTTTTTAGACAGTAAAAACTACAGGACTCTAAACTGACTTTACAAACCTGCAGAGGACATGTCCTCCCATCATGTCCATGTGTCTCAGTGATCTTTCAGTCCTTTACTTCTCAGCTCCATGCTGTTCTTCTGTCTCTGCCTGTTTTCCCCTATTTTCATTTCTCTCCTCTTGTTAAAAAGATGGAATCAGTTCAGAGAACCTTCACTAAAACCTAAATGATTTGATCATTATTGAAAATAAATGCAAAGTTAAGAAATGATTTTGTTTATGAAACTGTGTTTAATACTGTGATAATTCAGTGTTTTCACCTGTCTCTGTAGCTCCCTTTCTCCTCTCCTGTCTCTTCCCTCCTCCTCTCTCCTCGTCGTGACTGACTGACTGACTGTCTGTTAAGGGTCCTTTTAATCAGGGGGGTTAATAGGAGACCCACATATTTCTGCTCTGTGAGTGGTGAAACACACACTGTGCCGCCCCTGTGCACTTTTTAACTGTATTTTAGATATAAAGGCCTGGATGACAGAGAACTTCCTCCAGCTCAACCAGGACAAAACTGAAGTTTTAATCATTGGTCCTGAGGCTCAGAGAGAAAAGTCCCTTCAGAAACTACAGTCTTTGTCTTTTAATCCTTCAGTACAAATCAGGAACCTGGGCGTTCTCTTTGATTCTGCGCTTTTATTCCACACATTAAATATATAGTAAAAACAGGATTTTATCATTTAAAGAACATAGCCAGAGTCCGCCCTATTCTCTCTCGAGACAACACTGAGATTTTAATGCATGCTTTTATTTCTAGTCGTTTAGATTACTGCAATGCCCTGCTTTCTGGTCTTCCCAAGAAGAATGTGTCCAGCCTTCAGCTGCTACAGAACTCTGCTGCCCGTGTGCTGACCAAGACCAGGAAGCAGGAGCATATTACACCAGTTTTAAAATCATTGCATTGGCTCCCAGTGTGTTTTAGGATAGATTTTAAGATTCTTTTACTGGTTTTTAAATGTCTTAATGGTCTTGGGCCTTCTTATCTTAAAGAACTGCTTTTAACTTATGAACCTTCGCGGACCCTCAGGTCCTCCGGCACCGGTCTGTTAACAATCCCCAGAGTTCGAACACAGACCTATGGAGCGGCCTCTTTCCAGTACTATGGCCCTCGTCTGTGGAACGGTCTGCCGGAGCTCCTGAGGGCCGCGGAGAGTGTTGATGTTTTTAAGAACAGGCTCAAGACCACGTCTCCTGACCTGGTTCCTCTGTGCTCAGTCCAGTGTTATTTAGTCAATGTTATTGTTATGTTGGTATCTTAAAGTTTGTGTGTGTGTGTGTGTGTGTGTGTGTGTGTGTGTGTGTGTGTGTGTGTGTGTGTGTGTGTGTGTGTGTGTGTGTGTGTGTGGCGGGGGGGCACAGTTATTATTTTTATGGAATTGTTTTATTTTTCTTTTATATCTGTATAGCACTTTGAGCTGCCCCAGGCATGAATAGTGCTTTATAAATAACATTTGATTGATTGATTGATTGATTGATTGATTGATTGATTGATTGATTGATTGATTGATTGATTGATTGATTGATTGATTGATTGATTGATTGATAACATTAATACACAAATAAAATTTCCACCTGTAGATCATCCACCAGAGGGCAGTAGACATGTGTAGTACTGGATACACACTAACTTTTAAACTGTCAACCAAACCTTTCTTAGACCCACACCTTCATTCTTAATTCAATGAGTCATACATTAAATTAAAGGTATTTTACTCTTCTTTCACCTGCTGATAGATTCCTCTGACATCCTCTCAGAGCGCAGAGAGCAAATACTCAAATTCAATAGACTTCAGTTTTATTGAAGCTCAAAACATTCTCTCTGCAGGTGGACATTGAGGGTCTTTTTAACGTGTCTTATCTCTTACAGAAAGTAGCGTAGGAACATAAAAATGAACCTAAGTGATCATCAGAGCCTTCAAAACTCACGCTTCAAAAACTGATTTCTAGTTCTCACTCGGCAGCTGTTTGGTGTGTTTGTGTTTAACATTTCTGAGTTTAAATTATTACACAGTTGATGTCGAAATAAACTTTTTCAGAACATTCTGGCTCCGTCCTAACGTAATGTTCTGAAAAAGTTTAAAAAGGTGCACACATCCAGCTGTCTAGCGCTGATACTTCTGTAGTTGTCATGGTTACGGTGTGATTTGCACTGACCTGATGGACACCCAATCTCTTCTGTACGAACTGAACAGAGTGCTGATAGGAACACATCCGTACTCCGTGACGGTGCTCATAAACCTCACTGCAGAAAACAACAACAGGTCATACGCCGGCAGGGGAGTTCACAACCAGAAAAACATCAAATACAAGTCCAGACTTTGAGTCATGGGTTAGGGTTCAAAGTTCATGACACAACATACCTGTTCCCTTCTTCAGCGGCAGCTCCCCGGTCCACGTGTTGACCAGGATTCCCTCTCCTAGAGCAGAAGAGCTGCCCACCACCACCTGATCCACCAAGGAGGCGTCCTTCGGAATCGCCAGGGGTTGGAAGTCTTCAACCAGACTCCTCTTAAAGCATGTGCGGTTCCTCATGTTGACCCTGTACATGACACCCTGCAGGACGGGACAGCGTTAGAGACCAACACGTGTCCTCTATGATCGACAGCGACGTTCTGTTACCTGTCTGTAAAGCAGAAGGATGTCCAGGTCGGAGAAGGTTCTGTTGTCATAAGTTCTGAACTCTCTGAGGCGGATGCGTTTTCCCAGAGCGTCGTAGGTGTACTTAGCAAGAGCCACCAGCTTGTCTGTCTGGGTGGACTTTAGGATGGAGAACAAATACTTTAATGAAAATATCCTTAATGTACGGAAACCTTAAACCCTTTAAAGCAGGGGCATCCAAACTTTTCAAGACACCCCTAAAATAAACAATAAACATTTTAATGAGCAGAACAAAGTGTCAAAAGGATCAGTAAGACATGAAACAGTTCTCATATGCTCAACTTAATGAGAAAAAAGCATCACATTCCCTTCATCTGATTGGTCAATTTGTTTTTTAGTTTCTTGAAAACATATTTTCATCCATTATCAGCACCAAGACCAGGATCTGGGCTTTATTTCAGTGATGCTGTTGGATTTAGTTCAGCCTGATTTTTAGTAAAAGTCAGTGAGGGTTTGTAGTTTTATCTTAATTTATAAATTAAAATAGAAAAGCTGTTCAAAAAGCTTTTATATTTTAAAAATATCCAAATTCACCTGTGTTTTATGTTGTTTGGTCTCACATGAGTAAAATTCTTATGCATATTTTTAAGTGTCTCTGCATAAACATCCTGCAAGAGGACTAAATTCAACCATTCTTGAAATGCAGCTGAGGGGCCACACAAATTCACTCCAAGGCGGGCCGCACTTTTTACACGCCTGCTCGTTGTCACGTGGCGTTCTATCATTTATCATCACTCAAATACAGGAAGTCGTTGACCAGACACTGCTGCAGAGTGGTGACAAACTAGCAGCTAGTTTTGAGGTTTTAAAAATAAACTTTTGCTACCAGCAGCTCTGAGACTTCCCTCCTTCCAGCCCTTATTGTTAATGCAGGCTCATGTGTTCACGGCTCTTGTAACGTCTACACCAGTGGTTCCCTAACTTTTCTCCTTTAGACCCACACAGTAAAAGTCTCAGAGACTCGTGTTCCCAAACACATCTGTCATTATTAAACTATTTAACAAAATCTTGTCAGCCATCATATTATTTTGAACCTTTCTAACATTGGATTTTAGGTTTTTGTAACAGTTAAAGCTAAAGATGCTACCAGCATTCATTTTTAAAGTTAATTTTCTGTTTCACATCCCACAGAGGGGTCCTGACCACAGCTTTGGAGATCAATGGTCAAAAATCAGTCCATACAGACCTGGTCTACAGACAAAACAACGGTCATGATTCAGTAGATGGCTATTAGGGATGTCCTGATCAGGTTTCTTTGTCCTCGAGTCCGAGTCATTTGATTTTGAGCAACTACTGATACCAAGTCCCAGTTAGCAATGCTGTTGTTATCAACTTTATAAAACCTCCAGACCGCAGACATACTCACACTTTTTGCTTCAAGCTGCTTCTGTGTTCTACTTTGCCGGTGTTTAACAATAACAACAAAGTGATGTCATGATGCTGTTTTTGTGTGGAATCAAGAGGTCTAGCTCTGTGACGCCGCATAACTATAGATAGGGGTGCACAAAACTGGTCTGACAGTCTGCAGTGCACCAGATATTGTGTGTGTACCAGACCCCTCCACCCAAACGCGCCTCTCCAGACTGGTACCCTCCCAGGCGCATCGCGTGAGCCGACAAGCCTCACACCCAACTGCAGGGAGTGTCGATGGAACAGTCACACTGGGGGTAGACTCTAGATACAGAACTGTCAAAGGGCCTCAAGCAAAGGCAACAACTAGCTCTGCGGTCTGGAAACCCTGAACCTCCATCCAGGGGGAGGGGGGGTGTCAGACCACTGCGGCGCAGATATCTGGAGCAACGCACGAGTGCTGCACCCCCCCCCCCCCTACTTATGGGGAGGGTGCATTGGCGCTGAGTTCTCTATTATGAAACTCAATGCAAAAGCTATGTGCAACCTGACTATAGATACAATTTAGCTGTGCCGTTTGTTGTTTGTTATTGTATATTTATGTGAATGTGTATTTGTATATGTTCACGCAAGATGTTCTATTTGACTAGCTTCATTCTTTATTATCTTATTTTTGTTTATTTATTAATGTTTTGTGTTAGTGCTATTTTTGTCACATAGTCATTTTGTTTTGAGTTCAAAATATTGTTCTGTTATCTTGGTTTTATATTTGCATCTTTGTTCTCAGGAGGACCCACTTGAAAACAAGATATTTCGTCTCAAGTGGTTTTTATCCTCCTTAAATAAATATAAGTTAATGTGTTAAAAAGTCCGGACTGGGAGGTGGTGTCCAGATCCTATCGAGTCTGATTTCACGTGATTGGGCTCAATTTCCAATCACGTGATTGGGTAGGTGGCTCCATAGCATGGCAAACAGCTAGAGCCACCTACTCCAAACCCTCATAACCAATGAGACCAGAGCACTGAAAAGCCCCTCCCACTGAGACTTTCTTTCAAGAGCAGAACCAAAACACGCCCTTCAGAATAAAAGCCTAAACGAACTAACACAGCATTAAGTGAGAAAAAAAGTGTGTCAAAGAAATTAAACATAAATTGTTAACAAGTAAAAATAAGTATTTTGTTTAGAAATATAAGTATTTATTTAGTTTTTAGTGACATTTTTGCTTCTGAACTGTTCTCATTGGTTGATTTATTTTGGTATGTTTTTTGTGCGACTGTATTTTTTGTTGATTCTTTTGGCTCAAATCTGATCTAGTTAAATAAAAACCTCACTAAACAGTCAGACCCTTTTTCTACCTGGAGCTGTTTATTTTTAACTTGAATCCTCCTGATGCTGAACAATAATAAAACCATGAGACGGTTCAGACTCACCAGAGCGAGTCCTCCAGACATCTGTGATGGGGATGCTGTTGAAACAATGTTCAGAAGGTGAACCAACTCCTCATAGAGGCTGAAACACAATCCGTCTGTAACTGAACTAATCAGACTCTGGAGACATGTTGTGGTGGAGCGTATGTGTACTTACAGCATGGCTGTGGTTTCTGAGCCCAGCAGCCCACTGACAAACACACCATCAGGACGACAGCTCTCATGATGTTAGACCTCCCTCTGCAGCAGTGACAGATACTCACAGAGTCCAGTTCTTATATACAGACCAGTCAGGTCTCCAGTCTCCATCCAGGAGAATTATCAAACACCGTCTTTGTGATGGTGTGAAACATGGCGTGTCCAAGTGTGACTGAGCATGGGGGGGGGGGGGGGG
>SSNR01000053.1:3062038-3145466 GCA_006937965.1 Callopanchax toddi | reverse complement strand
GGGGGGGGGGGGGGGGGGGGGGGGGGGGGGGGAATTCAAGATCCAATCTGACTGATGGGGTCTCACAGATCTCTTCTTTCTCTATGCTTTTTATTCATGTAGTCACATGGTTTAGCCACGTTACATGAGTCTCTTAGATGTTTTTTGTCATTAATCTACTTTTTTCTTTTTCTTTTAGAATCCTGAGTTTTTATTCTTGAATTAATTCAGTTATAAAGACGTCTGAAGATTCTGAGAGCTTTCTGGTTTCTGTCATGGATCAGATTTGCTTCCAAAACTGTTTGCAAAACTAAAAAGGTGAAACGTTTTCTAAAATATCACAACCAGCATGGACTGTTGAGCAGCTGAGGTCCCACGTTCAGTCAGAAGGAACTCTGATTTATCTTTAAAATGTTCCTAAAGGATGAAAAGCTTTAATTAAACAGAAGGCTGTCCAACAGGAACAGGTCAGATCTGTTGAAGACGGCTTCTGTGGAAAGTTCACAAACAAATAATGAATGACCTCATTTTGGAGGAACAGAGGCGAGTCCTGTCAGACAGACCGATAGTGAGGCCAGTTAAAAAGTAGAGAAATCTCAAAACTATCACAGATTATACTACTGATATTTCATCATCTTCTCTAGACTGCCATACTTGATTATTTTGATATAATTCTGCAGTAAAGTCAGTGATAAATATTTTACAGTCTGGTTTCAGAAGAATCATTCTGTAAATATGAGGTCATCCACAGTGTGAAAAGTTAAAATAACATTAATGAGACTCCAGTAACAGGAAGAAGTCCTCTGACTGGAGTAATACTCACAGATAGTCAGATCAGGAGAGACACTGTGTCATATGTCACCACCACCAAGTGTCATATGTCGCCATCTAGTGTCCTGTCTTGCGCCTGGTCTAACTCTCTGCCTTCTTGTCTCCCACAGGTGAAACCTATTTGTTATCCTGTCACCTGTGTCTCGTCTCGTCATCACCACCCAGTATATCAGTGTGTTTGTCTCGTCTGGGTGTTGTTGGACTCTTGTCATCTACGTCCTCGTCTTAGCTCCTGGTCCTTGTTTGTTACCCTCAGTCCTTTAATAAAATCTACCTTTTGATAGTAATTCTGCACTTGGATCCTCCTTCAAACCCTCCAGTTCATGACACGCTGTTGCAGAAGTTGATGAATTAGCAGCTAATTTTGTGGTATTTAAAACAACTCTCGCTCACTAATCATTCCCACGTTTTATTACCTTTTGGTATACATCTACAGTTTAGCATCAGATGTTTTTGTCCACTATGCTGCTGTAAATGCTGCGGCAGCACAAACGCCATAGCAGCTTATAAATAGGGATGGGAATCGGTATCGGTCTACCGATAATATCAACCGATATTGGCATTAAAATGCAATATCGATAAATATCGGTATCGGTTTTTGTAATGATGACACACATGACCTTTACATACCATGCACATATTATACATCAAACTGTTCGACTACTTATACTCTCTCCCAAAATGTCAAAATATAACAAATCTGATGTATAGTGTTTGAGATATTTTTATTTATTTGGCACACATTGCATTAAATACTGTTTGTCTTTTTTTATGAGGGCTACCACGCTTATATCGGTATCGGAAATTAAGAGTTAGACAATATCGGATATTGGTTAAAAAAAGCCAATATTGAGCATCCCTGCTTATAAATCACTTATAAACATTATAGTTTTTAAAACGATGTAGCAGCAGCTGAGAATAAGATAGGACATGTGGGTATGTCAGGAGGTAAAGAATGAAGGGGGGGGGGGGGTATGTCTATGAATCTATTTATATATCAAGCTTCTTGTTTTCACTAACTCTATAGGACCTGTTTGTAATGCAAACAGAGGATCCATCAGTACCTCTGAGGAAGACTTGGGGTAATGGTTACTGCTGGACCGGGCCACCATGCAGCCCTCTCATAAATGATTGTCAATAAAAACACACAGAATGAAGCGGTTTATTGTTATTTTTACTTTCTACCAAACAACAACTTGTAACTTCACAGCAGTATACTGTAAGCTGACAGTTGAATTTAAGACTGAAGTGAAACACAGACATGGAAAACAGGTGGTTACTGAAGCCAATACTTGTTTAATAGGGCTGATATTTTCTGTCTAATCCTGAGAAAAAAAAAGAATTCTTCCAGGTCTCAAATGACATAAAAAGCATTGTATTTCCTCCGTCTTCTTTAAATTTAGATGGTACCATACCAGAACATTTAGAGACAGAATTAGAGAACGTTCTAGTGCTTTTTGAGAAACAAACTGAGGAAGTCTGCTGGCTCCTCTTCGCTGCTCATAATCTCCACGCCTGAGCAGAAGTCTGGTGGGTTGAGCAGATCGGGGTCGGTAATCCCAATGATGTTGTCGAAGAAGCTTTATTAAACAGAGAAATGGTCATGAAGGAGTTATTCATGCAGACGTTGTGTTTTTAACGTTTGACGGTCTTGATGCTGAAGCCTACCTGGTGATCACCCATCCAAACTGATCCGTGTGGGCGAGGGAGGTGACGGGAATGCAGCCGAACTCGGTGACCGTGCTCACATACTTTCCTGGAGGAGCAGAAACGCAATGTGTTGATAAAATGTGATGAATCATCGAACCGTGAACTGTTTGACGCCCTCACCTGTTTTGTTGGGCAGGTCTCCGGCCCAGGAGTTGACCAGGAGCCCCTGACCTGGTTCAGAGGAGCTGCCCAGAACAAACTGACCCACTGGAGAAGCGTCTTTAGGAATCCCCAGAGGCTGGAAGTCCACCTTCAGAGGCCTCTTTATACATGTACGGTTATGTTCATGAATCTCATACATGGCAGCCTGATGGACGAGAACATCAGTGGTTATTTGGATTAAAGGGATATTTAGGTCATTTTGAAGTAATCAGTAAGGACCACACCCACTGGTGACATCACTCAAAGTGGACAGGAAGTAGTCCTCTGACTGGAGCAATACTCATTAGGGGTGGGAGATAAACTCGTTTTTCCGATGCATCGAGATGCAGACAGGAACAATTATCAATTGATTGAAAAATATAAAAATTTGATTATTAATGCTTGCGGCTTTGGAATTTCACCAATCACCGCAACTTTCTCCCAAATCTGACCAATCATCTTGGCGTTTGTCGTGCGTCACCTTCTTTTTTGACCAATCACCGCCATTTGAAAAAGTTTTGACCAATCCCCGTTGCCTCGAGCTGTGTTTACTTCCTGCTTTTGAGTCGAGCCGCTAAACGCACCAGCCAGATTCTATAATATATTACGGCTAAAATATGAGCGAGTCAATTTCCCAAAGTAGCGATTACAGAAGAGTGGTAGAAGCTGTTCTGAACCAAACATCATGTGATGGATTATACACGGAAATATTCGCTTGGCTGAACAGAGAGGAGCAGAGGGTCCGCGGCTGGGGGTCTGATACGAGTGCTGAAAGAGACGAGGTGAGTTCTGTTTAAAGTCCGTATTCGGTCAATGTGAGAAACTGTGTTTAAAAAGAACTGATCTGTGTCCTAAACTGTGCTGAGTCGGCGGTTTTGCTATTACGTGAGAAAATAGGACCGGGGCGTCAGCATGAACTAACGTGAAATCCTTTGAACGTCGTTTTTTTTAAACATGTGAACAACCACATGATGTGTGTATCCAGTGAGCGATCACGAGGAACCTCTTCCTGCTGAACCAGTGAACCTTTGAGGTGAACGTCTAAAAGTGAAAGTAAAACGAGTCGCTCACGCTGTAACACCTGAGTGGTGCTGAGACAGTCAGCTCTGTTGTCATGGTGATTACAGCATCTTGTAGTCTTTATATTATGATGAAACGGTGCATACAGTGTGTGCATATAAACAAAATAAAACTTTAAACAAAAAATGCTTGAAAAAAACTGCAACTTTGACGACAACTTTTGAAAAATGTTTCGCAAATCAGTCATTTTAGGATGAAACCATCACAAAAACCACACAACTTCCTGGAGGGACTGTATTTAAACTTATATTTACACATTTAAACACTGCTATGTTTTAATAATTAAATTATTATTAAATAATTAAAGATAATGGAAGTAAAACCATGTCGGGTTGTTACAAATGCTTTAATAGTACCTCATAGTCACATGGCAGGAAGGTGAGGGGGAATAACAATACATCTTTCATCAATAATCGTTTTATAATCGCATCGCAGCTCTCTGAATCTAATCGAATCGTGAAGACCCTGAAGATTCCCGCCCCTAATACTCATGACTAGTCAGATCAGGATCAGCAGTACATTTTCAGGTCTTGCTCATTACAGTCCTCCTGATGCATTAGAACTCTGCGTTACCTACTGATCCATGATTTAGCATGAGACTGTTTGGTTTATAGTGTTGATGCTGCAATCGTATGTACAGTAGTGTAGTAGTTCATACATTGAGACAAACTAAATGAAGTCTCATGCTAAATGTAGAGGTTTACTAACAGGTTCTATAGAGTTCTAACGCACCAGGATGATGTTTTGAGCAAAAGTTGTTTTACCTTTAAAGAGAAACTTTGCAACTTTTCCATATTTTTAAATCTTTTTCTTGAGCTAGTATGTGTTAATATGACCCTTTATAAGGTTACTGAAAGGTCACTTAGCCCCATCTAGTGTTTAGATCAAGAATCAAAGTTTGCAACTTGAATTTCTCCGTCACGGTGTCCCGGAAGTCTCATAAAGTCACATCTCGCGAGAAGCAGTAACGCTTTACGGCATTTCAATATTTATCTCGGTATAGGGGAGCTGAATCATAGCTGAAGACTATCGCATCGTGTTCATCATGGCGGAGCCTCCAAAGAAACAAAGGAAACCTTTATCTGATGAAGCTAAAAGAAGCTAATTGCTTCTGTGGTTTGTAGTTTTGAAAACACAGACGGAAAACAAGCGGCAGGGGGGGAGTTCGTTTTTACGACAGTGATTTAAAACGGACACTAGGGGGTGCTCACAACAAGCAAAGCTGCATAGTATCACTTTAAATTAGTATTAGAGTATTGCTCTGGTCCTGTTTTTGATGATGTCACCAGTGGGTGTGGTCCTCAAACGACCCAAATATCCATTTAAAGGCTTTTATTTTCTAGTTAAGGATGTGTTGTTTGTTGTTTTAGCTTTAGCTCTCTCTGATGCTAATGCTAATCTGTAGTTTACAATATATTTTTTAAAAGGCCGAAACGAAAGGGTAAACTAAAACTACTTCCTCCCTCTATGTCCAGACTTATGCTGGTTCCAGTAAACCCCTAGACAAGCCTGTGGGTGTAGCAGTCAGCTTGTGCCTGATGGATGAGAGAAGCAGCTTCTTTGCTGCCCTACTTGACACCGGCCCTTTAAGAGCAGTCTCTGGACTGATGGTGTCCTGACTCCATGGCTGGACCAACTTCAGGAGACGGTCCTGGTACTGGTCAGACTCTCTTGGTTGTTCTGGAGGCTTCTTCTCAAATTCAGTGGAATTTGATTTTGTGTTTTACTACAATTTAATGTCAAAGAGAGACTTTGTATTTAATTATAATTCATTTGATCACTTATCAGAACATTCTGGGGTTAATGCAAGCTGATATCATGAATACTTTCTGATGATTAATATTTATTTCTGTCTCTGAACAGCTGTAGTTTTCACCTCTGATTCAAAGTGAGTGCTCTCTAAAATAAGTATTTGTCATGTTTTGCGTTGGTCACCTTTCTGAAGAGCAGCAGCGCGTCGAAGGTGAACGACTTATTCTGGAAGGAGCCCAGCTCCAGGAGCCGCACCCTCTGTCCCAGAGCGTCGTACAGGTATTTAGCAAAAGTCCACAGCTCTTCGGTCTGTGTGGACTGGAGAACCAGAAAGTCAGCTTGCTTCCAGGACTTGGTTTATCGTGTAACAGAACATAGACTCACCACAGTGAGGGCTCCAGTCAGGAGAGGGGGGCTTTCTGTCAGGAATTACAAACGGTATTTACTACAAGTACATACCTGGTCCAGAGAAATACTACCACTTACAATAAGGGATTTTAATTACTTCATTATACAATTCTTGACAAGAGAAAGAAAATAGAAAATAACGTTACAAACTATGTATTTACAGCAGGTAATATAAGTATTAAACAGATGTTCTGACTGAATCTGGGTTATAGTAACATGAAATTCTAAGAATCCATAAAACCAAACCAACCATGTCTACATTACATGTGTAGTCAAATGTAACAACGCAGGAGAAAGTATTTTAGACTTTTCCTGAAATGTTTTTATTTTTCAGTCTAAAGTGGTGCTGCAGCTTCCAGACGCCTCCTGGAGGAGAAACTAGTCTCAGGTGTGATTCTGGTCTTCAGGTCCTGAAGGTTCCTCTTTGACCTCTGACCTTTAGTTCTCTCCATAGATGTTCTCTAGGATTCAGGTCAGCTGATTGTCTGGGCCGTTGATTTTCTCTCTCTGTAACCAGTAAAGAGGTTCTTGGCTGTTTGGGCTCATTGTCCTGATGAAACGTCCTCCTGGTTTCACCTTCATCATCCTGGTAGATGGTAGCAGACTTTTATCCACAATGTTTCCATTCGTCCTTCCTTTGATTGTAAGAAACGTTCCAGAGCCGTATGCTGAAAAACAACTCCACACCATGAAGCTCCGCCTCCACACTTCACTGTTGTGGTGTTTTAGGGGTGATATGCAGTGACCTTTGACCTCTTTGACCTGGGATAGTTCAGTTTTGTTCTCATCTGACCAGAATGTGTCCTCCTAGTGTTTCACAGGCTAAACAGCACCTTTAGAAACAGACTTACTTAGAAAATTGATTGTTAGCCCTATAGAGGAGGGTCATTAGGCTGAATACGGAGCGAATTCACTCTGATCCCACAGAAAACTGACAATAATCACAATATAGAAGAGATAAAAACACATAAAGGATAAATATTTACATAGTATTACAACATCCTGTCTCAAATAATTCTGATTATACACTCAGTCAGTTCTCTGTAACCTGGTATTAACTGAGATTTAAAGTTTTGGGAAATAATCACTAAATTACAAAGTTTTAAAATCGGAATAGAGCTCAGCAGGCTCCTATTAGCGCGACAAAACATTTATGACATCATCAGAGAACAGGACAAGAGATGCTTATATAGTTTACAGCATAAACACATTGAGAGCCTTTCTGTTTGATATGAAGTTTCCAGCATGTTTAAACCTTAAGACTGATGACAGATTTTCCAGATACAGCATAGAAACCATTAGAAATGAGTCAATTTTCCTCCACGTACCGCATGGATGAGGCTTCTGTCCCAGGCAGGAGACCAGGAAGCAGGTCAGCACCAGCAGCCTCATGTTTAGGACTGAACAACACTGAGATGCTTCAGGTCAGGCTCTCTTTACTTATAAACGATGACATGACTTCAGGGACACTGACCCACATTCAGACTTTACTCCCAACCTATAAAAGTTAAACCTTCACCTTTATGACTCAGGTGGTAATAAAACGTCAGGTTAATTAATGATTCCCACCAAGCAGACGCATCTAGAGCAGATTCTCTTTAAAACATGAGGTTTGGGGGCAAACATGAGGCATATTTACACGTATATTAAAGCTACAAGTTTCACAGAGCAGACACTTTTTACTAAACATGCTGAGCGTAGTACCTCTATCAGCAGTGATTCAGGGTTGTGCTGTTTATGCTCACTGAAGAGAGCAGCTAATAAAGTCTGAACTGCACTGAAGCAAAAAAAAAAAAGTTAATGGTTGACAGCATGGTCACATGATAGAGGAGGTGTTCGACTGTGATCATGGGACTTGGTACCTAAACAGTGATTATAGGTCAACATGTTGTTTTGTCTCACCTGAAGTGGCTCCACTAAGGTTTGTTAAAAAGCTCTAAATCACTGATCTAACACACCAACGTTCTAAGTTATTTGTAAAGGTTCTGTTGTATGGAGCTAAATCAGGGCCATAATGTTAAACTGAAATCACGTTTTGCTCTTGAACCTAATCATAAAATAAGATAAGGTGAAGCCAGGGGCGGATCTAGGGGGGGGAGGGGGGGGCAGTGCCCCCTGACAACAAGCTTGGCCCCCCCGTTGCCCCCTGCTAAGTGCTGAGTGTTTTAGAATTTTCCCCTTTAAAAAAGCAGCTGGCCCCAGCCTGGCCCCCCCTCTAATTTTGGTCTAGAACCGGCGCGCTACTGGGTGAAGCTAAAGTTTATAACAGTTTGAGTAGATTTAGCAAAACCTTTTCTGTTTATAACTTTTTTTGTATTTTCAGTTTTTTATAATTTTTTTTTTATATTTAGAGGAAAAACTTATTTAGAGTATCAGTTTTTTTTTTTTTTAAACTTCAGGTTTCTTTTCATGCTTTCAGATCCTTTTTCCGGATTCAGACTTTAGGGGCGGGGCTTTAGATGACGGGGCGTAGCAACGTGATTGACAGCCTGAGGGCTTGTTTATATGTTTGTTGCGTTGAGGGGAAGTGGGAACTTTAAAACTTTAATACACACTTTCAATACACTGTAATATATATGTAACTGCTCGCTAACAAATGGTAAATGCCCCACATTTGTACAGGACTTTTCTAAATGATGGACTACAAAGCTCTTTACATTACAGTCATTCACACACTGACGACAGTGAGCTACATTGTAGCCACAGAGGGAGAGCTGCTATACACCAGCTGCTGTAGTAGACATTTATAATGAAAGAATGTTGATATGACGGCCCTGCAGGAGGTTAGAATGATCAGTGATTGATTAATTATGTCTGGGCAGCGATTCGGATCTGGCTGGTCATGGCTGCGGGGATCGGGAGGGGGTGCTTCTGACGCGTGCTTCAGTCTTGCTAGAGCTGCTGCAGATGAAGCATTGTGTCTGAATATTCTTTGTTTGTCTTCTGGTTCCAGTTGAGTCCAGTCCAGGTACCAGGGTGTAACAATACCCAGTGGCACCTGGTGTACAGAAGTAATCCCAAAAAGGGAACTTTGTGTTTTTTTGGAAACTAGTTCCTCCATTTTTGGACTTTTGAGTTCTAATTGGCAAATCAGTCCATGTGTTTACATTGCTTCGCCCACAAGAATGTTAAAATGTCTCCTGAAGAAATAAATCACTCATCATTGATTTTTGCACTGAGAGTTAAAAAAGTTACAACCCTAACAGAAGGTATGCAGTACATGACCGATAGAGCTGATTTAGGCAAAAACATGAAAATGATGAAAAATGGAGATGAGGTTTTAGCCTGACAGGGACAATATCTAACTCCTTAGAGTTTTTAAATCTGAATTTAAACAAACAGAGAGGATAACTATTTACAGGAAATTAAGGGAAACTGAAAAGATCAGAACAGATCCTTAAATACACTGAAAATAGTGGAAACACATCACGCTCCAGTGTCAGGTGACTCATCCTCCTTTGTTCCTGTTTGACAATAATCCAGCCACAAATCAAAGAACAATCAATGGTTAACTCACTACTTTAAAAAACAATCTATGAAAAATGTTTTCATTAAAGTCAGACATGTTTTAATGAGTTTGAAAACAACACGCTACACTTAGAGCAGCAGTGGGAAGGAAAAGTCCCTCTGAACAGGAAATCACCTCCAGTCACAGAAAACAGACATGGAAGAAAAATGTAAACATTACAAACATTAAGGTGCCAAAAAGAGTGAGTCATTTATTCTGAGCATATTTTAATACAACAGGGTTCTAGTTCAAGAGTTAGCCTCAGTATAGCCACCAGCAATCACAAAGCATCATGGTAAAATAACACCTGTGGTATCAAAATAACATTTAGGTTAATAAAACCTTTGTGACCACAGTTTCCTCCTTTGTTCTTCACTGTTAGGCTTCAGTTTCCTTTACCTCACTCTGGAGTTAAAAAACAACTACTAACATTTTCTAAACAATCTATTAAATAACTTCAATCCTGCTCAAAACTACCAAACATTCAATCATTTGAAGGATGTCAACCCTTTAAATGTTAGTTTGATAAATATCCCTGTTGTTATTGATGAAAAAAAAAACCCTCAAATATCTTTTTAAAGAAATCATAGCACCCCCATCAACAGGGAATGAATGTGCCCCTTTTCTACATTTACATTGGGATCAAGTTTATTTAACAAGATTAGTCTCACCCAACTCATCATGAACCACTTAGAATGAATGAGTTTAAAATGAGAATTAAGATCCCCTCCCCTCCCCTCCCTGGGCTGCTACCTTATCATGGTGGAGAGGTTTGAGTGTCCCAATGAACCTGGTAGGGTCACTCATGGCAAACAGGTCCTAGGTGAGGGATCAAAGTGCAGCCCAGTTATGATGATAAATAGCGAGTGCCTGGTGGTTGGGCTTTTACCCATGGAGCCCGGTCAGGCACAGCCCAAAGAAGAGACGTTGGTCCCCTGTCCTATGGGCTCACCACTCGTAGGAGGGGCCAAAGTGTTCGAGTGCAGTGTGAGATGGGCAGTAGCCGAAGGCGGAGAGTGGTCTGATCCTTGGTTACAGAAGCTGGCTCTCTGTATTTGGAATGCCTCCTCCCTTGCGGGGAAAGAGCCTGAGCTGGTGTGTGAGGTTGAGAAGTTCATGCTAGATACAGTTGGATTCGCCTTGACGCATGGCTCTGGCTTAGATCTGATGCTCCTGCAAATTGAGAGGAGCCACTTGAGGCGGCTCAGCCATCTGGGTAGGCTGTCTCCTTAATGCCTCCCTGGTGAGGTGTTCTGGGTATGTCCAGCCATAGGTATTGTATATAAAGGCTAGATGGATCATCTGGGGTTCGACAGCGTAGCTACACGGCGGCCATCTTACCACCGAGAGCTGACGTTCTGCTCTCTATGGCAGCAGATGGAAGGTGAGTGATCAACTTAACTAAAAACACTCTTAACTCGATGAAAAATGAATGGATTTACAAACGGTTTACTTTCTTACTAAACTTATTATGAGACTTGAGATGGAAGACTTTCACATTTTATAAGTTTCCTGTCCATTATCAATATATTTTACAGCCACATCTCTGATGTTTATAACAAAGCAAACAGTTTGAAAATCGGTAAAAAATTGAGCAAGTTAAAGGTCTTTAATAGTACATGCTCCATTGACACCAATGTTATGAAACATTACTACTGTCGGTGGTAAGATGGCCGCCGCGTAGCTACGTCAGGGTCCATTGGTGAACAGTGCAGGCAAGATATCTAGCCATGATATAAGATATCTATGTGTCCAACTGGTAGGAGTCCTACAGAAGACCCAGGACATTCTGGTGGGACTATGTTTCTCAGCTGGCCTGGGAATGCCTGGATCCCCCAGAGGAGCTGGTCAAAGTGGCTGCATGGGGAGAGGGAAGTCTGGGTTACTCTGCTTAGGCTGCTGCCCCCGAGACCTGACTTTCAATAAGCGGAGGAGAATCGATGGATGGATGGTGTTACCTAAGTCATCATGAACCACTTAGAATGAATGAGTTTAAAATGAGAATTAAAAACTTGATAATTCATTTGTCTGTTTGTCCAGTGGAGGTAGACGGAGCAGCTGGCAAATGTCGTTGCACTCTGGTCCGTGTTGCTCTTCCAGGAACAACCGGAGTCCTGTGGCAGCAAAGTTGGCGGGCCCTTTGGGGGTCTTGGTGGAGTGGATCTGTGGGTCTGTGAGGTAGGTCAGACCTTTACCGTTAGCCGTCACCCACCCTGTGAGGAAAAAACACCCTAAAATCAAACAACACTCTAAACACACAGTTCAGTGTTCAGTTAGTTATTTATAGTAAGGACCACACCTCCCTGTGACATCACTCACTTTGGGCGGAGTCTAAAAACAGGAAGCAGTCTTCTGACTGGAGTAAAAATCATGGTTAGTCAGATCAGGAGTAGGGCTGAGGCTATCAGATATTCTAACCCTTCCCAGAACATGTATCTTTATAATAAACACTACCAGTCACCAGATGTAACAGGTCTGTTCAGCAGACTTCAGGACATTTTTTTTTTTTTTCTTTAGGATATAAAGTCTGGACAGGTACTTAGTGGTGAGTGAGAGAATTACCTGACCAGAACACTTCATGCTTGGTCTGCCTGAGGACAACAGCTTATCCTGTAACGACTTAATACTTTCTGTCTCTTGAGGAAATGTCTCTCCACCACTGAATCAGTCTGAAGGCAGGTGAGTTCTTTATTAAAGTATCTGTTTCTGTTCAAACAAGTTATGACCAAGTTAATGAAGACTCAAAAAACAAGAATGAAATATTCTAATAAAATAGAAAACACATCAGAAACATGTAGCTTTCCCAGAGAGCTGTTTTTCTAATAACTAATAATAATGAATTATTTAATATTTATAAATAACTCTCTCTTTCATCTTAGAGACACTGATCCTTAAAAAGTTAGATTCACATCAGTCAGTGAAATCCCTGACCACTGGTCCAGGATCAGGGTTGTTACTGATTATCAGTGAAGGAACACTGCCCTGTGAAGACCCTAGAAGAAAAGAGGACCTCAGAGAGAACCCTGTTGACCTTTACCCTCTGAGACTGACCTGTTCAAGTCTACCAGCCATGAGGTCAGAGTCAATACCATAAAAACGTAGCTTCTCAGCTGAAATATGGGCGAAAAAGAGTTTTAGTTCCCTCAAGATGCCGTAAAATCATTGCATCCTCCACCCCCTGCCTGACCTAAAGCCAAACAGAAGTGGGTCCAGATGACCCTTAACCCTGGATAAAAGAACTCCCTTCACAATGTTATTAAATGAATTCATCACTAGTGAGATCAGAGCAACAGGCCTGAAGTCATTCTGAGCTGTTTTGCTCTTGTGGACAGGAACAATGTCCTAAAGGACCTGATGAGTCTGGATGAGGCAGCGGGGCAGTTCTTTTCCTTTCTTTGGTCTTCTGAAAGAGATCATTCCACTATCGATGTGACATGTGACCTCTGGAGGCGCATTTTAAAAACCTGAAAGCTCCTCAGTAAAATCAAAGTTATTAAAATGATTAGAAAATGTGTCAAAATCATTTGAAAATGTAAAATCGGGGTATTTTTAAGCATTCCTGAAACCCAGGGTTTATTATTAGGAGAGATAGTGATGGGTTCCTAGGGATCACTGATCCCTCACAGAAAGTGATGAATGAGAGAGTTCATCCAAGCCAGTGGATGCATGTTAAACATTTCCCACTCAGTATCCTGGAAGTATAACACAGACCAATATATGTCTATAAATCTCTGGAAACTGATGCTTTCCTGCCTCTGGTCAGAGGATCAGAGGAATACAGCCCCTGTTGACTGATGCCACGGTGGGTGTGGTCCTTATTGTAGATCAGTAACTGATAGAACGCCACTAAAAATGACCAAAATATCAGAACTCATACCTTGCAAGTCCACGACGACTTCCTGCCCACCGGAGAACAGGTAGGTGAAGTGTCC
The DNA here is from genome assembly GCA_006937965.1 of Callopanchax toddi. Lineage (NCBI taxonomy): Eukaryota > Metazoa > Chordata > Actinopteri > Cyprinodontiformes > Nothobranchiidae > Callopanchax > Callopanchax toddi. The sequence continues at coordinate 3,132,125 of SSNR01000053.1, read as the reverse complement.
GAAGGCCAGGCCGAACTCTGTCGCCTGGAAAGTCTCGTCCTTCTTCCTGGTGTTGTTGGTCAGCTTGACAAATTTTCCCAGCATGTACGGCTCCACTGTTAGGCAGCCCACGATCTCATCCCCATTCAGAATCTGATCATCATCACGGAAAGGAAAGAAGACATCTTAATACCTGCTGGTTGAGGAGAAGCATTTCCCTCTTCAGGGGTTTTAAACATTAACTTTCATTTACAGTGCATTTTATCTCTAAACTGGGAACTCTGTTTGACTCATTTCAATCTAGAAAAGGCTAAATTAATTAAGAAAACGTCATCATTTAACATTAGTTTTTTTTAACAGGACATAAGTAAGTCCTCAGTTCTTTTTTTTTTTTTTTTTAAGTCCTCAGTTCTAGAGTTTTACGTAACAGAACTAAATAAAATATCTTTTCAAGGTTCTAATATTATTTTTATCTAACCTCAAGTGTACAAAAACTAGCATCAGCCAAGAGCTGCTGATCAGATTATTGATCATTATCAGCTCCTCCAGAAAAACAGGAGTTTGGTCAGTTTACTGCTCCGGAGCATACAGGCGTGTGTTAACACCAGGAGGAGAGACCTCAGTAATGACCTTAGAGAAGAGGCCGTTGCTGCTCATTTATCTGGGAAGGTCCTCTGGACAGATAAGACCAGAGTAGAGATGTTTACCCATAATGCACAGCGTCACATATGAGTAAAACCAAACGTCTTGCCCCAGCTGTCAGCACGGTGGTGGAGGGCTGATGGTTTGGGCTCCATGCAGTCACAGAGTCCACCATGAACTCCTCTGTAGACTAAAGTGTTCAACATGAGTCTGTCTGTCTGACAGCTGGAGTTTGGACCATTAAACAGAACCACGATCCAAACACACCACCAAGAATCAAGGCTCTACAACGGTCCAGTCAGAGTCCAGACCAGAAGAGAGCTGAGCAGAAACCTGAATGAACTGAAGAACTCCTCCAGAACCATGTGAGGAACTGATACGGTCACAGTCTGACACAGCTGTTGGATCATCAGGTTGACTTGTGTGTTTTGTACTCATGAGGTTACTCAAGTAAATTTAGAAAGACCAGATCATGTTTATGATGTACAGATCTTAAAACTGAAAGGAAGGAACTTGGTTTCTTCTTGGCTGTAGCACTGCCTGGACTAATAATGACAATGAAAAGTAGTGAAGTGTTACTTATTTTACTCTCTGCCATCTCAGTCTATCACACTGGATTAATTGATGTCTCCTCCCCACCAGCAGTGTCTCACCAGCAGTGCTTCTGAGGGAATGAAGAAGATCTGAGCCATGACCTCCTTATCGTAGAGACTCTTGTTGAATTCAGTCACATAGTACTGAGCTGTCATCTGTCTCTCTACGTCTTTCAGGTGAAACTGGATCCCCCTTGGCTCCAGGTAGTCCTTCCCTACATAACTGCAAACATGAGGAGTCAGACATCGAGACGACATATTTACGACTTCATGAACATTTATGAATTTTTTTGGTATTGGTACTGGTATTTATTCGAACATGCAAAAAAACATATTACTAATCAATAATCATGGCACAATTTTGCTTTACACATTCGAAAAGGAGTGGGAAGAAGTACAACTTATTTTATCCCACTCCCTCTTTACAAACCCATCTAATCAAATTAATTAGCTTCCGGTCATAACAATAATCATAAATAAAAATGTATGAATTTTTAGCAGCGTACCGGCTCAACCTCTCCTCCTGGTGTAAAAACTGGACCCATATTGCTTCTCTCTGGCTGCCTCTCACATCCATTGACTTCCCAATGTACACACACGTCTCCTTGGCTGTCCACAGTCCTGTGGCTTTGGAGAACTTTAAATGGAGAGCGTCTAGTGGGGACCATGAGCAGAGAGTTAGGAGGAGTTGAAATAATGTGTTGGACGACCATCACTGAAACAAACTTACTGTAGACAGCTTTCTCGTTGTTGAGTTTGAATCGGGTCACATCACTCTGTAACCTCGTCAGCAGACATTCGTGGCAAACTCCGGCCAGCAGAGCTCGGTAGTCCTGCTGGGACAACAGGAACTGTCCCAGAGGAGGGACGGCAGCTGCTGTGTTGGGGTTCAGGCAGCTGAAGCACAGAGGGTTCTTCCTCTGAGGTGTGCCAACAGTTTCTGTAGGAGTCACTGCTTGGAGTTGGTGCCCATTTTGATTCACCTCCATCATCTCAAATGAGCTGTCTGTGGAGGTTTCTGTGAGTGCGCATTGGTCCGGGATGGACTGGGAGTGACTGAACTGGGCTGCTGGAGAGTTGTTAGTTGCAGGTTTTGCAGGTTCAGCTTCAGTCTCCATATTTGAGGAAACATTATGGCTCTTTAGAGGTCGTGGCACGGATGAGACCCCGACTTTCCGTTGGTTTCCTTTTGTGGCATCAAGATCTGGAGGGCTGGTTTCAGAATCATCTGTCTCCATGATAAAGAAGCTCCCGTCAGAATCTGGAGACTTGACCATTCCAGGTTGAATCAGATCACTCGGAGTCAGTTTCCCACATTTGGGTGAGTTCTCGCCAGCTGAGAGTTTTTCCCATGATGACTGGGAGTTGAAGCTGTCACTGAGAGAGGTAGATGATGTTTGGAGAACTAGCCGGGACAAGGAAGGCACAGCTCCTTCAGCGTCTGGTTTATTCTGCGCCACCTCAACATCAGCTGGCCAGTCCTCTTTAGTGTCCAATGCCTCTGTTTCTGCTTGCATCATTTCAAACTTTTCTAAATCACTGGACGAGGAGCTGGAGGATTTTGCAAACCTTGGACCAGCCTGAGAACTGATACCAGAATCACGGCCTTGAGGTTTTCCCTCCTTTTTATCTGCATGGTGCAATGAATGGCCTGATCTGGCATCGTCACCCTCGGTGGTAGCGAAGCTCTGATTGTTCTTGTTGGCTCCGTGTCCAGAGGTATTGCTGCCGGGTCGAGGAGAACCTGAGCTACTCACGGAGAGTCGCTGCCACGAAGAGCCGAGAGGGTCAGTGCTTTCCAGGGTGGGACACAGGTCCCAGCCTGGAGGTGGATGCTCGGAAGAGGAATCCAAGCTTTGTTGTTGTGGCTCATTACCTTCATCTTTACTCTCTGTGTTGAGTATCTCAGTGGTTGTCCCCAGTGCTGTCAAACACAGCTTCACCCCATCACTCTTATCCACCGTCCTCCTACAACTTCGGGTGGTGGTCTTACAGAGGGACTCGTGATACTTTTGAAATCTCTCCATTATCTTGGAGAAAGCCTCCAGGGTGAAATTTACAGGGGAACCTTTGATATTTCTGTAGCTATCAGGGATAAAGGATCTCTTCTCTGAATTAGGGAATGGGTGTACACCCAGCAGACGCTTGACTTGGCCAACCAAACGCATGATTTCTGCACAGAGGCCTCCTTTGTCGTGAGTGCTGGCGTGACAGTAATCGTAGAAATCGGCTAAAGCTTTTTGACAAGCTTGACCCGCCTTGGCCACGACCTCTCGGGGGGTGCCGAGCCACTTGTGAGCGACGGTGACGGAATAAGCCGCCTTAAGGAAGGTGTGAAGCTCCTGCTGGCTGGTAACCAGATCACCCTCTGCTTTGGTGAGAAGGCCGATCGCAAACGCCTCTCGAGCCTGCTGGAGGAGCGCCACTCTCTGAGAAGGAGGGCACTCTAACGAGAAACAGTACGATAGCAAGCAGGTTCCCTGAGTCGTCTGAAGAAAAGCAGACAGAAGATGTAAAACAAAACTTTACGTTCAGGTTCTCTCACATTAGTCTGATTTTTACAGTGGAAGTTTGCATTTCCTCTGTTAGAAGAACTACTGCCGTGTGCCCTGAAGCACATCTGAAACTAGGCCATAGTCAAAGACAAGTAAAGACACTCAGATGATGTGTTAAACTGAACCACATCAATGTGTGGGCCATGATTTGGTGACCTCTGTCTCTGTTTCCATTTGATCACGCCACCATTTTCCCCTCGGTGCAATCAATTGTGGTTTAGAGAATATAACCAGTCAAGGCCCCTCCTCCTCAAATTTAATGCCAGTAAAACAGTCAGAGGAGAAAAGTCACAAGACGTTTTGGTTTAGGCACATGGTTTAATGACAGTCTGAGTCTGAATGATCTTGAAACAAATCCAACATAGAAGTCTGGTTCCTTATGAAAACATTTTTATAGGATGAACATGTTTTGGGTTATATTCTCCTTCAAGAAGTTTCTGCTCTTCAAATGTTTACTACTTTAGCTCACTTCACCCTAGAGACATTCAAACTCAGAAGTCACAAGACAAGATGATGTCATCGCTTTACTAACTGAAGGCTTTGAGGGCTACAAGTAAAACATTAGTGTTATAAACTTCTGTTTTTTATGTTATTTAGTTTCTTTAGGATCCTATTTGGGACAGTCACAAGATTTGAAGGTATTTTTCTGCTTAAAATGTCAAAATTTTAAAATAATTTTACTAGTTTCGCTTAGTTTTAGCTTCAGATCAGGTTTTTATCTATTTCAATCAGCACTCAGGATTCAAAGAGCATTTCTGAAAGAAAAGCACAATTGTCGAGCTGAACTACTATATTTTTGTTGTGTCTTTATTTTCTGTTTAAATGTTCAAAAAAATGTAAAATGTAAACTATAAACTACAATGAACTCCATCTTGACATAATGGGATAACTATAGTGCAAAACCATTTTTATGTTTGACATCCAGTTTTATTTAGAATCACTTTCACTCCACTATAATATGTGACAGTAATCAGATGCTCTGTGACATTTTCAGCTCGAATCAGAAAAACTGTCCTAACATCTGATGACCTTTATATTTATGTATTTTGAAGTAATTTCTAGTTATTGTGATAAAACAAGCCTTTAAAAGTCTAAATAAATAAATATTTCAACCCATAATCTTGAGAAAATCGGCTCAAACATCTCAAAACAATGAAATAAGCAACTTGTTTTCTTGAGGTAACATAAAAAACTAGGGATGCTCGATATTGGCTGTTTTACCGATATTGTCTAACTCTTAATTTCCGATACCGGTATAAGCGAGGTAGCCCTCATTAAAAAAAAAGACAAAAACAGTATTTAATGCAAGGTGTGCCAAATAAATAAAAAATATCTCAAAAACTATACACCAGATTTGTTATATTTTGACTAGCGATGCTTCAATCACGTTTTTTGCTGCCGATCACCGATACCGATCACATTGATTGACTGTAAATTTCACATTGTAATAATGATGAGGGCTAATGGCTACTTGATCTGTAGAAAACGAAGCATAAATCTCCTTCATTTGGACAAAAACAGGTTTTTACTGACTTTTTCAAAGATGAAAAAATACAAAAACTTGAAGGCGCCATGTAGACATCCATCCATCCATATAGAAATATATTATTTATATATATATATTTCCAATCCTTATAGAAATGTAATTATTACTTAATTTTAATCAGATATCTATTACTTGTATTCATAGAAATCTATTATTTTATATCTATTTAAATAATTAAACATATATTCTTGTGCACAAGATCCCCATTAATCAGTTTGTGGTTGAAATAACGTTTTGAGAAAAATAGTTGTTTTCTTCTATTCAGATGCAGAAAAGTCGACATTGTTTTTACCCTCTGGTCCATTTTATGACCAGAAAGAAGGAACTAATTACTGACAATGTTCTGATCATTACTAAAGAGTCTACCTGCTCTCAGCTCCTCCTCCCTCTACCTGTCTGATCCACCTGCACTGCGCGCTGCTCTCTCCTCTCCACATGCGCCATGATGCGCGGCGCGGCTTTATCCTCTCCTCCTGGTGCTGATCAGCGAGCTCTTTTCCAACTCCGTCATTAATATTTAGATTATTGTCTTTTAATACCAGCTTTAAAGAATTATCTCAGTTTCCCGATGCGAGGTATTGCGCTGCGCAACATGCTGCAGCAGCAACAGACTCTCTGCAGCTGCAGGAAGATGAGCGAGGCAGCGGGACTCTCCGCCCGACGTCTCCTCCTGGTCTGAGCTCCGAGTCCGAACCAACTATAAATGGAGCGGACCGTTCTGGGGACAGCGAGTCTCGGCTGCGCAATGAACTCACCGTAGCGCCGCAGATTTTCTGTGCGCCTAGTGACATCTGGTTTAGGAGCTATTGATCGGCTGGTATGATCGGCGTGGAGAGGAGAATATCGGAATTTACAGATCACGGTTTTTTCACGAATATCGGCCGATTTTGATCAGTGCCCGATCAATCGGAGCCTCCCTATAAAAAAACACATGTCCTCTCTCAGCTTCCATACAAGTAGTCTATGCAAAACATCAACCTGCTCCAAAACTAAACCTAGTGTCTCCATCTGTTTCCGTTTTTCAAAAGTAAACTGGATACATCTCGTTTAGAAGCGCCGCCATGTTGTTTTTCTGGTACCAGAGTCAGAGCGCTCAGAAGGTGGAGCTGGAAGCCCCGCCTACTCCCCCACAGATAATCATGCTGCTTCTTAGGCATCGAATAACTAATTAGAGCTGAATGTATAAAAAAAACCACACGTTTGAAAAATCAGCAGCAATACAGGATTAAACAGGAGTCAGGAGGCATGGAGTCATTTACGTGGAGGGGGCGGGTCCAGCTACGTCTAGTTTGTGTATATGCTGATGATTCACGTGAAATGAAAATCTAGATCTACTTGGAGGTTCATCGTGAAATAAGGTCATACATTGTGTGTATTTTTTAAATATTTCTAAATTTATTTATAGATTATAAGCACCAGAGAGGGTTTATTGGACGTACCGCGTTGGTCAGCACAAAAAGCTGAGTGTACTGGCTGTACACGACGCTCATCTTCGCTGCGTGGGCGGCTGAAAGTAGACGATGACTTCTGCTCCCAAGTAAAGATTGCTAAAAAAATCAACAACATATTAACTCAGACATAGATACAGAAGAACTGAAGCTGTTTAGAGGAAACTAATAGGTGCTGTAAGTCAGCTGGACTCACGAAATCAATAACTGGATTGCTCCTAAAAGCGCGGAAGTCTTCATCATTCATTGACACCATTATGTTGGCCAGTAAGCCCAGAGAGGTTCCAATACCCTATAAAACCAGAAACAAAGAGCTGAGTTTATTACTTCATATAACGACAGCTGTAACGCCTCGTGTTCTCTACCTTTTTATCAGGCTGGGGAAGTGAGTGAAAGCCAACCAGAGAGGCCCAGATGAGCTCTGCTGCCTGAAGCCACAGGCCTGAAAGAGAGAAAAATATACTGTAGGCTCAAAACGTAGTCAGAACTCCTTCATATAGTAAAATTATAATCTCACCCAGCTTCTGCAAAATCATTCCACGGACTTGAACACTAACAGCTTGTACGAGAGCCCTGTCGCTGTCAGAGTGGTAGACCCAACAGCCTGGAGGTCACACAGACAGCAGAATAAGACAAGTACTGAAACGTCACCAACTCTCTAAGGAAATCTGGTTCTAAAGGTGCCGACATACATGATGGAAAAAATCATACAGTCTACACACACAGAAATCAAACTATCAATGTCCATATATTAAGGTATGTGTAATAAAATCAAATGATACAAGGAAACACACATGAAGAAAGTACAGGTGTAAGAAAATATCGACACACTGAAATATTGTGAGATTTACTGTCACGATACTGTATTGATGTTCAAAAGCACCAAATAGATTTTTTATTACCAATATCCATGCAAACGTTAACAGTGGTGATTCATATTGGTGTTGCATTTAAGACTCCGACCACTAGTGGGCAGCAGTCATTACCTCCTCCGCTCCAACACAACGAGGTCTTATGGGTTTGGTGGTTTCTTTATTCAGCTTTAAGTTCTTCTGTAGTGAAACATAACCTGGAATGGTTACCATGCTGACAGTTTAAATCAACTAAATTTAATCATTGAGCTAATAGTATGACATATTGTATTGTTGTTAGGGATGCACCAGTCCCTACCGGTATACCGGTATCGGTTAAAGTTATCCGATACCAGGAACCGATACCAGTGGCTTCACTGTCTGTGACTTGTGATTTCTGTTGTAGTTTCCTATATTGAACACTAGGGGGAGCTATTGAGCTAAAGAGGAACAGTGTGGATTGAGAGCTGGTGCCAAATAGTTCATTGTATTTGGTTAAAATGTGGAAACCTGCAATAATTTCACTGTGAAATCACAGAAAATAGTTATTTTTCACCTTATATTTTAGTTTTGTGATCATTTTTTAATACATTTTAATTTTTTATCTTACTCAGTTATTTGTTGTAAAAAGCAGAGAAGAAAAAATAAAACCTGTATTCCAATTTGTTGCATTTTTGTGTGGTAAAAGTATCGGTATCGGTACTCGGTATCGGCGAGTACTCAGATTTAAGTATCGGTATCGGATCGGTTTTGAAAAAAGTGGTATCGGTACATCCCTAATTGTTGTTCTTGTATCATAACACATATTGTATCACCATGTTTATGCCAATACACACCCATAGAAGAAAGGAGGTGAAACGCATGGAAAGTCATGACACCAGCTTATTAGAAAACAATTTTACCACTTAGTAAATAAAGTGTCTCATTACCAAGGTGTCACACAAGAAACATCTCATGATGAGTCAACCCAAAGAGCTCTGTAGACCTACAGGGTCACAATCAGGAAGTGGAAAGAACATTTCACCATAAACCGGCTGCATGTGAGATCTCAGAGAGAGGAGAGAAAATAATTATCAGAAGAGCCAAGGCCCACTAGTGGAGAGCTTCAGACACACCTGGAATCAGCAGGAACTAAAAGAAAACAAGAAGTAATGAACTCAACCTCCATGTTCTAGCAGCTCACCACAAGGATCTAGTGATGAAATACAAACAGGTTGAAGCACGTTTAAAGTTTACTAATATTTATACTGGGACACTGGGAGAATCTAGTCTGATCAGATACCAGCACTGAACTCTTTAGATGCCAGAAAACACACCATGTTTGGAGGTCAAAGGTCACTGTATATCACCCAAACACACTAAACCAGCCAAGAAACTCTGTACTGTTTTTTTTTAAGAACAAAAAGGAACAATGACAATCTCCTCATCACAAGAACTGATATGTCAAGACATATTCTCACCTCCTTTAAAGTTACAATTTAAAAAAGAAACATTTTCTAAAGGTAACAAATTAGTATCCAGTATATCACAATATAGAAAAAAGGAGAAAACAGATATATAAAAAAATAAGATAATAAAATAAATACAAGGGGAATAAAAATAATAAAAATACCCTAAGAATAAGCAAAATACATAATCAATCAAGAGGCATCTGGCCCATGAAAAAACACAAAACCAAATAAAAAGTTTACGAAAGAATGAGTTTTTCTATAAATGTATAAAGGCTTGTTGCATGTGGATTAACCAGTAGTTTTAAACAATTTTTTAACAAAGTTAGCTCATTTTTCAGAGCAAGCCATGAGGGGAGAGATTTTGTGTATCAACATTTATGAATATAACACTTTGTAACTATAATGAGGTTATTTATTTAAAATTCTATCTGTTTTTCTTTCAGGGTTAAACCAAATTGAATATTCTGAGGGGACCAGAGTTCAATATTAATGAGGGTAGATGATATAGCTTGGTGAAGAGATTTCCATAACTGTACTACTTTTTCACATTCATAAAACAGGTGCTCTGTTGTCTCCAAATGCATTTTACAAAAAAAAAAAAAAAACAATTTTCTACCACAAATTTGAATCTTTTTCTTATAAACTCATTTGAAGGGTAAATATTGTTTATAGTTTTAAAATGAACCTCTTTACATTTCGGGGGGATTGGACTCTGTACTGGTTACAGAGAAAGAAAATCAAGCTGCTGAACGGCCCAGCCAATCAGCTGACCTGAATCCAGAGAACATCTATAGACAACTAAAGGTCAGAGGTCATGGAGGAACCTTCAGGATCTGAAGACTGTTTGTGTGGAAGAATGCAGCACCAACAAAGACTGTTGGACCAAGACTTAAATACATTCCGTTCTATTTTATTACACATAGCTTCATGTCTGGACATGGATGGATTGACTTCTTAACCTGTGGACTGGATGGGTTGTTACCAACATCTGGTGAGACTTTCATGTTAACAGAACCTTTATGGAATTAATCAGAAAATGTATGACATGTTTTACCTGCTGTAACACGTCTTTGAGTCATCAATCAAAGTATTTACCATGATAAAAGAGGACACTACCTGTTGTTCCACTATTGTTGATCAAACTGCTCAGGATGTATTCTGCCTTCTGAAGCTTCCCTATAAAAATGATAAATATAAACACAATCAATCAGAATGATTTAACCTGTAATCTCCACGATGAGTCTGATTTATTCAGTCCCACTGGCGGTGAGGACCTACCAGAGTTGAGGTAGACCCGGGCCTGCCGGATGACCAGCTGAGGGGCTATGGGGGTGTCAGGGTGCCTCTGGTGGAGCAGCTTGGTGATCTTTAGCAGCTGGCTGGATTCATCTCTCCAGTAGATGAAGCGATCCACTAAGAAGACCACCGCTAAAGCTGTGGGAGCCTCCTGAGCCATGATGGATGTCCTCAGGAGATCCTGGCAGCACAGCAAACTGCTTTAACCCTTTGTAGGGACGGTAACCACATTTCATCACCTAAACTTCATATACAGCCAAAACTGGAAACTTTTACAAAAATGTAAAGAGAGTTTTAATAAGTACAAACATGTAAAATGTATAAAAGAAAAAACCCAGAGATAAAAAGTTAATAAATACAAATAATTTACATTTATTACATAATATACATTATTAATAAGTTTACTTTTTAATTATTTGTACTGTTTAACTTTTTAATGTCTACTTTTTCCATTTTTTAAAAATTGTATTAATATTATTTTTTGTTCACATTTTAAATGTTTGCACTTTTTTAAACTCTTTACTTTTTTAAAATTTCAGGCTATGGCTGCAAATTAAAATTTAAAGCACAGGTGATTAAAAAAGTAAACTAAATAAAAAAGTTATTCAAAGAAAACAAAAACAGAAAAATGTTCAAAAGTACATCTGATTAAAAAATATTACAATAAATAGAAAAATGTAAGAAAGAAATGAAAAGTAAAGTACAATCTTTAAAAAGTAAACTACGTAGGTAAATAAAATAAATGTTAAAAAATTAAATTAAAGAAAAATAAATTTCTAAGATAAAAAGTACAAACATTTAAGAGTAAATACCTAAATAAAATACATTAAAACAACAACTGAACTTGGTCTTTTTAATAACCCTCAGTAAATCTCAATAGGTGAAGCTTTAAACCCTTTAAAGGGTTGATGTTTAAAGTCTTGACCACTGCTCAGAGCTGTAGGGTTAGTTACCAGAAGCTGGCTCAGATGCTTGCTGATGAGGTCACTGAGGTTGGTGCGGTCATTTGGACTGACTGACTCCTTATACTGCCACTTCTCTGGGACAAAGGGCCACTTCATGTCCACGGCCTCCTGCAGCAGAGACACCAGTTCTGCACACAGCGAGTCTACGGGAATACAGGAGGGACATCTTTAACACAACTAAACCAGGTGACACTGCCTGAAATTCCAACATGCATCTATAAACCCCAACAGTAATCTAGAACTTCACTTTGTGATAATCTCTGCTGGAAATAAATGTCTAAACTATAAGTGTTGAACACCTCGCTGATTTTCTATGCTTTTCTAAAGGTTCTATTAACATTAAAACCCATACAGTCCACACATGCAAAGTAATCAAACCATCCACATTAGGTTATGTGTAATAAAATGAAAGGACACAAGGAAAATGTGTTGAACTCATGAAGAAAGGAAGGTGTAAAATGGCCTGGAAAGTCCTGATACCAGCTGGAATCAGTAATTAGAACCAATCCTGCCACTTGGTAATAATGACACTACTACTACTACTACTACTACTACTACATGGGTCTCATTACCAAGGTGTCACACAAGAAACATCTGATGATGGTCAGACTAAAGAGCTCTCTAGAAATCTTCACAATCTTTTTCTTGAAAAACATCCTGATGACATTGGTTACACAATAATTTTTAAAGGTTCCAGTGATCACTGTTAGAGCCACAATCAGGAAGTGGAAAGAACATTATTTCAGAATGAACTGACCATGACCAGATGCTCCACGCAACGCTTCAGACAGAGGAGTGAAAAGAATTATCACAAGAGTTTTCTAAGAGCCAAGAACCACTAGTTCAGAGGGACTGGATTTAGCAGGAACAACTGTTTGAAAGGTTCATGACTTTTGGATGGTTTGAGATCTTTGGATGTGTGGATTGGATGGGTTGTTACCGACATCTGGTGATGACTTCATGTCATGAGAACCTATTTACTTAGAAAACATTAAATACTTAATTTACCTGATGTAAAACTTTTTAAAAAGTGTAAAGATGACCAATAAATGTTAAACCTGCTGTCTGAAGTCGCAATAGTAACTATGTTTGGTTCATTAACCCTCGTTAAAACACGGATACATTGTGATTATTTGTAAAGCTGAGTTCAGTTTCACCCAGGTCTGACTCCTACCAGACCTGTAGAATTAAGAAATCACTTCAATAGAACCTGTCTGACAACATGAAGTAGGCTAAAGGATCTCAGACAGAGGAGGGCCGTTCTGGGTTGTAGCTGTTGCACCAGTAGTGTTACAACCTCTTTATTTTTAATAATAAAGTTATTATTATTATTATCTTATTATTATAAGAATTTAGGGAGGAAAAACTTGTTTCACAAAGTTGGTTTGGTAACTGTTTTCACTTAATAAATGAAATCATCATTTGAAAATGTAATTTTACATTTACTCCGGTTATTTTTTTTTTATCTGATACTGGAATTTCTTCATGATCTAAAACATTTAGGTGACAAAAACAGAAGAAATGTGTGAGTGCTGAATAACGTGTCACAGCTTTGTGGATCTAAATCTTCATGTCTCAAGTGGTTTTTATGCCACAAACAAAGCAAACAGCACCATCTTGTGTCTGACCTCTGGAACTGCAGTAGTTCAGCCTCAGCTCTTCAGACGCCTCAGCCTGTGTGTGATGAGGAGCTGCTGCTGCTGTGAGGCAATCCTGCAGTAAAACCTCCACCTCCATCCTCCTGGTAAACTGGACACGTTGAAGCAGGGATTTTCTGGGATTTCCTCTCCTTATTGTTGTCTTCAACACTGCAAACGTGGAAATACGATAAAGTGAGCACATAGGATTACACTTGAAAACATTTTGCATTAGATTTCAGTTTGTTCTAAAAGAAAACAGCCATTATGACTCAGTTTAAACTCTTTTATTATCAAATTAAATCTTTAATTCTTTAATTATAATGAGATGCTCCTAGGGAAAATAAAATAAGTATTTTTTTAAATAATGGCTCTGTAATATTTAATGTTGAATGTATAAAAAACTCTGAGTTCCTGGTAGGAAAGCTGATAGGACCACGGATAAACTCGACTACACCAGAATGCTCTTATATTGATGTATGAGTGCTGAGTCGGCATTAAAACTTTAGTGATCTTGTTCAATTTTTCCCCTGTTTTTGATCCTCTTCTACAATCTTTCAGCCATTTCAACAAATTCTACAATCAGCGTGTTTGAGACTTTCTGGCTGTGACTTCTGGTATTATAGTCCAGGAGGGCCTCTATCCTGCATGTCTGAGATGTTTCTCAGCTCCACACCTGATTTGAATTAGTGGCTGGTGAACAGGCTTTTGTAGAACTTGAGGAAATGAAGATATCATTTAACAAGATGTTCAGGCGTGTTGGAGCAGGATAAATACTGAAACGTGTAGAACAGGACAGGAATTTCACACCCCTAACACCCGTTCACACCCTGAATATTTGGGCCCGTTGAAAATAAATGTAAAATCCTTTAACAGCTTTAATTTAAAGGTAAATGCTGTGCTCTTCAAATGTCATTCAGCTATCACACAATCAAGTCATTTTTGTAAAATCATAGTTTAACTTTTATGGAAATTTCAGAAAATCCCACTTTCCTCCACTCTGATGATGTCATCACTCTACTCTCAGTCTGAGAGCTTAGATCATTTATTACATACTTAACAATACCTTCTGTAGTACAGAAACTAATTATACACCACAAGGTAGTAATTCAGGAAGTGTCTCCCATAGCTATAGGTTCTCTGGTTTCTTCACAGTCTGCCTCCCTCATTCACTGTGATCAGTTTTTAAACAGAATTCATCCATTTAGACTTTATTCACCACTTCTTCCTGTTCTCTCTTAAAACTTTCTGCCTTTTCATCCTATTTTCTGTTCTTCAAGGTATTTTTCTCTAAAACTCTCATTCAATACAGTCAATATGTTGTTGTTTTTATTTTGTTCAATCTTTTTCAGTGAATTCTTCAGCATTTCTCCACAAAGTGAAACAACTTTTCTAGTGACATTAAGTTATAATAAAAGCAGAAAGATTCAAACAGTGAAATGACTCTAAACAACAACTAGTAGGAAACAAAAAGACATTTATAATCATTAACGTTAAACCAGTCCACTGTTTTGCTATTAAAATGTTTATGAGGAATTAGTTTCACAATAAAACTCACCTACCGACTTCAACGACCTCCAACACTTCCTGGTTGGGCCGGGCCTGAAAGGGCTGCTTTCAATGCCATAGGAAATCTCACTACTACTAACTGTAGGCGGTGGACCCACATCTTAATGCATTAAAAAAGACAATGAAAACTTTTCATTAAAAAATATTTTTTTTTGGGGGGGGGGGGGGGGGGGGGGGGTGATATAGTTTATAATATAATGTAAATTAATAATAGTTTGTAGTTTTAGGGTAATGATATTTCAAAGTAATAATGTTTAACCATTAATATTTTTTTCCATATTTCAACATAATTTTTTTAGTTACCAAGTTTTTTCCTCTTATGCCCAGTACATGCTCAATGTATAGGAACTATAAATGTCTCTTCCTGTCAGTAAAAGCAGTGGTTCTGTTGGTCTGGCTTTGAGACCCACCATACCCCCTAACATTATGACCCAAATTAAGGAAAGTTACTTTTTGACCTAAATAAATAAAATTATCAAATTACTCTAAATGATAGAACAGTTTGAACCTGAAACAGTAGATAGAATATCACAGTACACCAACACAATAAAATAAGTTTAATGATCAACCATAACAACCATCAAGTGGTGGCGCTAGAGAGGGAAATGTTCCTCTTTACCTTCAATCAGCTGCATTTTAATTTAAACCAAACCTCGTCGTTTAAATAAATTCAACCTTTTCACCAAAACCAACTATTTTCAGGCACAAACATGAAATAAAAAAACAAAACAATGGGATTCAAAGAGACTCTAAATATGTAGCCCTAGGTAACGACCCACACACTGAATTTGTCCTGTTAACTATTCAGTCAAACATTAATCATGAGGCTGACAGAATCAGAACATTTATTAACAGACATTTTTACAGTCAGTTTGATACAAAATACATGACATTTAAGCAGTAAAGTACTGAGAAATTTTGAATAAAAAAACTCAAATTAACTGAAAATATTCACTGAATCTCCAAAACATCCACTTTGAGAAGAAAAACTTTCCTCAATAGCAATTTTAACCCAAACTAAATTAAACAAACAAAAAAAGCTACTTTAAAAGACTCAAATGGCCTCATCAGGAGGTAAATATGGGAAAACATCATCAGCACACACTTCAACCTGAGGTGAAACTCTGACATCATTTAGAAGAATTAATGATAGACCAGGGTGAGCTCTTTTTTCTGGGAGTTTCAACGTCTGAAGTTTTACGAGATAAATCAACTTTGAAGTCCTGTTCACCTGCCAACGCTTCGCTCAGCAACACTCACTGAGGAGTTTGTCCTCAATAGGAGAAACTTCATGTCTAGTCTGAGACACACCTGCTATTTGCTATTAGCATACCAAATTCTTGCAAGTCTTCTTCTATGGTGAGAAACAGTGAATGCCAAATAGCATTAAAAGGCTTTATTGCCACCTACCATCAAGGAAGACTTCTCAAATAGTGGGGTGCTCACCCCTGGGGGGGGGCGTAGTGACATGTCGGGGGGGGCGTAAGAGGCAGGAGGACTAGTAGAATTAGTATCTGTATTCATGCTTGGGTAGGTTTTAGTGTTGTTTTTTACAGACTTTTATGTGGAATAACATTGAATGAGTATCTGGCAACCCAGAGTGGTTCACAGAGCAGAGAAGTGAGATGGAGATGTTACATTAGTCGGCAGAAAATAACCCAGAAACGATGTGGTATCAGCGGCTTTGGGGGGTGGGGGGTGGGGTGAACAGGGGTACTCAATTACAAACATTAAAGGGCCACATGGAGTTCCACAAATGGTCTCGCAGTCCGAGGGTGATGGGGAGGATGCTGTAAGAGTACGTGACTCAGGGGGAGGGGTTGTGTCCCACACCTGCAACAGCGAACTCAACTCGCACAAAAACATGCCTATAATTAAAATGATTTTATCTAGAACTTATAAACCTGAAACTGTTTTTATTCCTGTTAAAACCACAGCTCCCAGCATACCTGGATGCTTTTTCAGGACGGTGTCTCCCTCCCCAATATGGCCGACCTGTTTACGTATCACTGCAGTGGGCTGAGGCGGTCTAGTCTTGTCTCTGCTGATGAAACTTACAGTTTAAATGGGTGAATTTAATGATTAATAAAATACATTTAAAAGAAAAAAGAACTAAAGAAATGTTAAAGTTTATTAAAGAACCAACTTTAAATAAATAAAAAAAACACAACCAAATAAAGTGTAAAAAATGTAAAAAGAACAAAAAGAGAAACAACAAGAATTTTTCAAGCAAAAAGTACAAACATAAAAAACACTAAATAAATAAATTTAAATAATTAAAAATCTGTTTCTCCTCTAGTCCCTGAACGCGCCATCATGTCACGTGACGTAAGGGGGCTGTCCCCATAGCAACAAGTTGAGGACCGTGGTGTGTAGTTTATTACGTGTAGCTGCATGCTCTTTTTTCGTTTTCAGGAGTCAAACTGAGAACGTTGTTTAAACAAAAATAACAAAATAAAAACTTTTATTTTGAAGCGACATGAGTTCTTTATCACAGTTAAACTATCCCAGTGTCCCCAGTAGCAGCACGTGAGCACTGGAAAGTTAAAGCACCTCCGGAATGCTCGGTTCGGTTGTTGTGATGCTACCAGGAGGCGGGACTGTGAACGTGAGCAGAGTGGGGGGGGTGGCACGCGCTCCAGCTGCGAGCAGATGTGAGATCAGCCTCACACACACACACACACACACACACACATCATCCCCGACTCGCTTCCGAGTGCGTCAGTCCGCTGTGCGCGCGCCCGTCTGGGGGATAAATGAGTTAGAACGAGAAGTGGATCCTTCTGATGAGTTCCGGTGGATTCAGCAGATCCCAGATCAGACGCTGTGAGTGAGCCCTGGTGATGTAGGGCGGTGAATCTCCTCTCCTGGAAACATGGGACCTTCTAAACTCTGAAGGTAAGAGCAGCTCAGAACTTAAATGATCCGGGCTGTATCAGTGATCATGTAACTAATGCAACATCATGTTGGATTTAAACTCGGGTTTTCATCCTGACGCATCACAGAGTCACTAGATGAGTTTATTTTTGCACATGTGATGAAAACTAGGACCTCCAGCTGCAGACCTACAGGTGCATGTAAAGTAAAGTTACCTTTTCACCACATGTATTTAGGAGCTGGTGCACTATATGGTGTGTATCCATCAGACTGATCTACTTGTTGCACTGCAGAGCAGAGCCAGTGCTGGAGACTCAGCTCCCTGCTACTCTGCAGCACAAACAACAAAACACTTGGCAGCTGTGTGCAGGAATGATTGTGTGCACATTAACTTTATGGAAGCTAATGAGCTCCAACCATAACTAGAAGCTCAGTGGCTGTAGCTGCACTGATAAAGACACAAAGACCAAGCTGACGGTGATCTGAATTCATTTAACAGACTCCTGCATGTTCAGGAGCATCAGACAGCTCACAGCTCAGGAGGATGGAGGATGGCCTGCTCCTAAAATTAGAACGATGGAGGGGTGGGGTTTTCATCCTGCTGTGACTGACAGCTACAGCTTAACTCCTAAATCTTATTCATTTGAATGCTGAGTCAGCATGTTTTTTAACCTTTTCTTCTACAATTTTCCCACTATTTCAATAAATCTATTGTTCCTTTATTTAAGCAGTAAATCTCATTCACGTATCTTTTTCTTTCTGACTGGGACTTTAATGTATTTGATACTTTTAAAGATATTTTGCTATCCGTTAGGTATTTTTGGCCCTTTGGAAATAAATGTAGAATCCTTTAACTGCTAGTAAAACTTTGTGCTCTTTAAGTGTCAATCAGCCAACATTTAACAAGAAACCTCATTCAAATTTTAAACAAGTGTTTTATACACTAAACTATCACACACTGAAGCATTCAGATTCAGATTTACGAGTGTATATTATTAAATTTATGTAAATCTTTTGTACTAGGTTATTATTGTGCAGCTACTTCTACAGGGTATATTTTAAAACGTTCAGCTCAATAGAACATTTCAGAAATGACTTTTGTTATTTTAAGTTTTATAGTAAATACTTCACTTTTGGCTCAGTGGATAGCTCTGTTACCTCACAGCTAGGATGTCATGGGTTTGCGTCCCAGCTCGCCAGCCTTTCTGCATGGAGTTAGCATGCTCTCCCAGACATACTGTATGTGGGCTTTCTCCAGGTTCTCCCAAAAACATCTATGATCTGTTGGTGTCTCTAAATTGTCCCTAGGTGTGAGTGTGTGTGTGTCTGGTTGTTTGCCTGTTTGTCTCCTTGTCCAGGGTGTCCCCCACCTCTCGCCCTGTGATGCTGGAGTTAGACCCTGTGACCCTCAGTGGAGGATGAAGTGGCTACTTTTCAAATGTTATCCCAATCAGCTCACTTCTATCTAGAGAGGTCATTCAAACGTTTAATTAGTCTTTCAGCTGTTGCTGTACGATTCAGCCTTTCGATATATTTGACCATTTTTGTAAAATTGCAGTTTAAATTGATGAAGTATCTCCTTTTGATGATGTCACCGCTCTTTTTCTGCTTACATTTCAAAACTTCCAAAGAATTTTGCCAATATTGACAGTTCAGCCCAGCTTTATCTTCAGCTCAGGTCTTCATTCCATTCAGCACTCAGCGTTCAAACAGCTGTTTATCTTTTAGACTTCCTGGTTATTCCAGCAGCTGGGGGCAGTAACAGCAACACCTTGGTGCTTAATGGTGGTTCGCCAGCTTTAATTCAGCGTTGTTGAGGTCAGACGCTTTGCTCACTTGACATTCCATCAATCAGCCCCCTGCTCTCGTCTACAGGCTGCAGCTGTCTTTTTCTCTGCTGATTCTCTCCAACCACCCTCAGAGCAGCACGGATTAGGAGGCACATTTGAATGCCAGCTTCACCCCGGTGTTAGCCACCCATGTTCTGGTGTTGGAGAGGGATGGGGAGGGATTTGTCTACTGGATTTCTGTCTGAACATTTGACAGTCATAGCCTAAAGCATGTGGGCACAAAGCCTTCCAGTTTAATTGCTTTACATAATAAAAGTAATATACTCCTTATCAGATATGCAAACAAGACAAGACATGACACAATACACAGCGTCAGTGTTTATTCAGCTAAAACAAAGCCAGAGTGCACCAGCATTACATGGATACCAGGTCAAATCTAGAAACAAGCAGCAGCAGGTAGAAGGTCTTATCTTTACAGATCACATGCAGAAATGTTGACCCACTCTTTGGTTTTATTTATTTTATTTTGGTTTCTACCAGCAGCAGGTAGAAGGTCTTATCTCTACAGATCACATACAGGAATGTTGACCCACTCTTCCTCCAAAACACAGCTACCAGATTCCTAACAGCTCCTAAAAAGAAGGAGCATATTACAACAGTTTTAGCTTCTCCTCATTGGCTGCCGGTTCATTTTTGAAATAGTATAAAATGTTGTTATTGTTATAAAATTGTATTTTTCATCTTCATCTGGTTTGATTCATTATTTTGTTCATTTGTAGTTTTTTTTTCCTGTGGTTCAGTTTCTTTTCACACAGAGAAACTGGCAATCACTACAAACCAGGTGATAAATTCAGTCTGCTGATTGGTCAGATTGTTTGGAGGCGGGGCTACCAGATATTCTGATCCTGAGCTAGTCCACAGCAAATCTGCTCAAATATTGCTGACTTTGTTGATCATTCATGTGAGCTTTGGTTCATTTTCAGCTAGCTAGGAGCTACTTGATAGCAAATAGCATGTGTTTTCCTTTCTACATCCCAGAATGCAATGCAAACATGGCTATGGCAGTGCGCTTGGCTCAGACTTACAGCATTCACGTGATCATTGTGTCAGACAGAGGTCAGATCACGTTCATGCTATAAATAAACTGAGACCACCTCCTCCAGCGGCTCTCGGTACGGTTCTTTAGTCCCATCCTAGAAACAAGCAGCCGCCCTGTGAGACGCTTTTCTAGAACAGTTCTTAGAACTTATCAGATGTGGATAAAGTTCTGAACAAAACAAAGAACAATATAGTTTATTTCCTAATGCCCATCGCCTAAGAAACACAAACTACTCATTTTAGAGGTCAAGTAGATTTTGTGACTGACATGGTGAAAGTGGGTCTTTTAGTTGTAAAGGTTGCAGACGCCTGCCCTAGTCCAGTGAACTGTCCTGGTCTTTGATCGGGTCTTGAGACACTTTTCCTTTTCTTGATGTTTATTTACTGCTGTGTTTGGGATCTTTATGTTGTTGTTTGATTAAAAAGGTGTCCATGTTTTATGGGTTCAAACCCCAAACCATCAGTCCTCCACCTCCGTGTTTGTTCTGTTGGAGTGTATATAATGGAGAGTAGTTGCTACTTTGGCGCTTTATTCATGTTATGAGACACCGATGGACTCAGATTTGACTCAGTTTTTCATAAATAAAGAATTATATAATGGAGCACTGATTACTGAAGTAATGCATATAAAATATAAGCCATATTTAGTTTTTAACAGCTACATTTTTAGCATTTAGCTTCTAATAGCTTCACTTTTTCACCTTATTTTTTTAGGACATTACTAAATCCAAATAATGTTGAAAATAAATAAAATATAAATATAGAAAGTAAATATACATATTAAGAATAAAATCTAAAACACATGCTGTTCAACAGACATATGTAAAATCCCACTTATAAAAAGGTACATCTAAATATTTAGAATGAAATCTAAGTTAAACCTAAAGTTACATTTAAATTTTGAAGCTATAACATTTAAATTCAGATCAGAGCACCATGAAATGGAAGTAACCTGCTGTAATAAACGTGGGGTGAAGAGATCCCCGATCTAAGACCTCAGAACCCCTTCGATGTCTGGACTGTGTGATTCAGTTTAACCAGGGATCCTTTAATAATTCTCCTCTTTGGGTTCAAACACACAGTAATGGACTCACACAGTTTTACCATCAAAGGAACTCTGAGACATTAGACAGGGGAGCTCTTCACAGCCTGAATTTGCATGATAGCAAAATATTCACCTTAAAACGTTTACATTTAGATTTTAACATTTAAATGTAACTTTTGAGTGTTTAGATGTTATTCTAAATATTATCTCTACTACTACTTTTTGTACTTAGAAATGATTATTAAAATTTAGATTTAACTTTAGACTTGATTATGAATATTTAGAATCAATTGTGAAAATGTAGATTTTACTTTCTATATTTAGAATTGATTTTGAACATTTAGATTAAACTATATAATTAATATTTATTTTGAAATTTTAGATTTACAATGATATATTTTTAATGATAAAACTTTAGATTTAAATGTATATATTTAGATTTAAGTTTGAAAACTTAGATTTAACTTTACATATTTAAAATTTATTTTAATAATAATAATTTTAATATATTAATATTTTGAATATAATATTTTGAACTTCATATCTTCAGATATGATTTTGTGTATACATTTTTAACATTATTTGTTCATGTTTATGTATTTGAAGCTAAAGTAGTTTTATAAAATATATTTCTTTGCCGTCAGCACCCCATACCTGTGTATTCGTTTAGCACCTGGTGAGAACCCGCTGTCTCCTTTCTAAATATTGTCATGACATCCCGTAGCAGACTGAATTTCCCACGGCTGAAGCTTTCCACCTCCTCCTCCGTGGACACAGAAAAGTCACTTTGTTGTTCTCAGTGTGGCGCCTGTGGCTGTTGATTAGCTGGGCCTATTTTGAATTTTGGAACAGAGATGCTTTTGTGTGTTCGTTTGTCCAGGTCAGTGTCTGATTCAGAGCATGCAAATGAAGCATTACCCATCATATGTGCACGGCACACTTTGACCAATCTGTCAGCAAAGTGCGGAAAAGCCCATTTTATCAGACGCCGGCTCATTTGATCATCAGTCACCTCAAAGTCACATGTGGCCTCTGTGATCTTTGGGCGCTGAAGTGGTGCTTGACTTGAAAGGTGTGGCGCTTCAAAAAGACAGGATCTCTGGGACTCAAAGGGCCTGCAGAATGCTGGGAAAACCAACTAGAGGAGGTTAGCCAACAGAATCTGCCTCTGCTGCCGCAGTGCAATTACTCCTGGCCTCCAGAGCAGCCACCCTTGATATTTAGCTTCACTCCCAGCCTCCTCTTCAACCTGCTGCAGCGCTGCACTTATCAGGAAAACCAGCAGTAATGTGTTTTATTGTAAAAGGCTGTTGCTTTGTGCCAATAGGACCACTAGAATCAGGAGGAGGAAGTGGAGAGGGAGGCAGAGCTGAATACTTTAGGAAGAGAAGAAAATAAAAATAATATGATTCCAGAGAATAGCAGACATGTGGGCTGCATGTTGGTCATCGCTGAGTTGAGAGGGTTTATTAGCTATTAGCATTTCTTCTGCAGACCTGAAACCAAACACTTTTTAAATCACCTGCAAGTCAATCCACCTGGGTCTCCAAGTCAAGACTGAGCTGTTTGTTTTCAGCACCAATACTGTGAGTCCCACAGCGTAGGCTGACCTGGAACCAGTTTGACTCCCACCTTGTTGGCAGAGCAGTCCTACAGTTCTAACATTACAAAATAACGTCTACTTATTTAAACTAACCTTTAGTGTTGGGGAGTGAATACATGTATTTAGAATACGTATTTAGAATACTGATGTATTCAGTTACAGTTACTATTTTTAAACATGGTATTCAGAATACAGTTACTTTCGTAATACCGTTGGAATACTTGTGTTTTCCACTTTCCTCCAGAAAAATGAATAAATTAATTTTGGGCAGTGTGTCTCCATGTTGTGTAGGTTATCTATTCCATAATTCTCTAAACAACGTGCATATGTTACCATAGAAACCCTACCAAAACACAGGGTACACTTCTGACTAGCCGGAATAGCAAGGTAGCAACCTAGTAGCCTCGTATGGATTCAGACCAAAAGGTGGAGTGGTTGGAGTCACAACTGCAGCCGATTAAACCTACAAGCAGTGGAGGAATAAAGGCATTCACGTCCTGGAAATTCAAGCTAACTTTTACTCTAAAAAAGGAGCGGGGCGAGCGAAATATGACGGTTCACTGTACTGCTAGTTGCGTCCAAAGTCTCAAGGTCTAATCTGAAGAAACACCTTAAACTAAGTTATTTTTATCTTTATAGTTTTGCTTCCCTGTTTTTTTATTTAACAGCCTGTATTGTGTTAGTTCTGTCATTTCTCACATTTACAGTGTCGGTATTGTATCTGAAATGACGTTAGCTTGATGATGTTGTTGTGGTTTCCCGCAAATGTGGGTTTCATGTTTAGAGCTTTCTATCTGGAGTGCAATTAACATCACTTTGCAATAGACTTAAATCGTGTTTTATAGGGGGAGTATTCCAAGTATTTAGAATACAGTACCAGGATTAAGCAAAGTAACGGAATACAAAATACATTTTAAAACAGGTATTCAGTATTCTGTAACTGAATACATTTACAAAGTATTCTCCCCAACACTAAGTGTCTTTTCAGTGTGCAATTTCTATCAAATACTGTAAATCACATAACTATCATAATATCAACAACCTGCTGTGTTTCTGTGATAAACTGACAGTGGTCATATATCTGAGCCAGGATCAGAGTCAGTGAACACAACATGAGGCCAAACATCAGAGTAGGATACAGCTGTCCATCGTGGAGACTGAGATAAACAGAAAGCATCAGACCACCCAGCTCTACATGTCCAGATTGAACCAATTAAAAAAAAGAATATCTTACGAATAGGTTCTCATTAAGATGAAGTCTGAGTTATCTATGTTTTTATTTAAAGAATCAGAAGTTGTTTTGGATTATTAAAGCACAAGTTGCTGCACTCAGGGAAACAACACAGAGTTTTCAGGTACTTCTCTCACTCATCTCTGTGTACCTGTCCAGACTTTATTATCTTAAAACAGAAAGGAAAAACAGCTAATGAGTAGAGGTGTGTATTGACAAGAATCTGGCAATATGATATGCATCACGATACAGGAACAATGACTGGAAATGTCTTGCTTTTGTATAGCGCTTCTAGAAGTCATGGACCACAAAGTGCTTTACATCAGTCAGTCATTCACATGCTGATGGAGCTACAGAGGTGAAGCGACCAGACACAGGGGCACCACCAGCCCTCTGACCACCACCACCAGCAGGTGATGAGGGCAAAGTGTCTTGCTCAAGGACACAAAGACAAGGTTACCCAGCTGGAGTCGGGAATCGATCCTGCAATCTTCCAGTTGCAAGACCAACGTCCTAACCACTGAGCTACTGCCTCCCCCATGATATGATAATATCGTGATCCTACAAGCAGTACGATGTATTGCTATATTTATGAATTTAGTCATCGCAGCTGAACAGAAAAGTTAGCTTCTTCAGTTGTCCGCTGAGCAGAATCAATTCACTTTATGCTAAAATGAGCCTTTAACGCTACATCGTCATGGTATCTAGCCACATGTTGTATTAGTTACTGTTGTTTCTGGGGTTTTGCAGTGTGTTCCCACACGGTAGCACCACTTCTAATGTTAGACTTTTGTGTACTGTGCTTAGCCATGTGTACATGGACTGTGTGCTTTTTGTACAGAGTGGTAAAGCTGGCATTTTTCTTTTTTTGAGTTCTCAATAAATAAGCTTTTGCGGAAGCTACAAGTCATTGCTCCTGCTATCCACCTGCACACGGCTGTGTCTGACGTCCTTTTCGCTACTCCACACGTTAAAATGTGCTCACAAATTTGTTGTTTTACCCGATGCTTCAGATTTTACAGACTGCATAACTCCTGTCACAGTCTATTACATTTTTTTGTTTTGAAACCAAAATGTGTCACACATCAGCTTTGAAAGCTGCTGGGACCGGCTGTATCCTCTCTGCTTCATTCATTGGGTAGCTGTGTGAAATTAACATTTGCCACTCACCGGTACTATCACGAGATCTTGTTCTGTGGAAGCAGAAGACTGCTGAGGACTAAAGACTGCAGACAACAAATGATCGGAGGTTAAAATGCAACACAAAAATGAACTACCACTGTTCATTTCTGCATGTAAATTGTTAATAATAAATGGATATTGTGTTTTAAGAATTTCAATATAGTATTGTGACAAAAAATACCACGAGTCATAAACCTCCTAAAGTCTGGTTGCCGGACAGAGCTGAAAGATCTGGTGGTAGCTTTATATCTGAAGATAAATGTTCTGGAAGGTGTTTAATCTATAGGCTGAATAATATTGTATTTAATCTTTAGCAGCACCTGAACACATGCATGTGTATTAGAGTGTGCTGATCTGACGGCAGAGAGGAGAAAGCAGCTTTAAACAGGTGAATTTGGCATTGTACATTTATATTTAAGTACACTAGGGATCGATTAAATCAACAGAGTACTTGATTACTAAAATATTCAGTAGCTGCAACTAGGGGTGTAAGGAAATATCGATACTGCAATATATTGCGATATTTTCTGTCACGGCTGCATGGTGGCGCAGCTGGTTAGCACTGTTGCCTCGCAGCAAGGAGGTCGTGGGTTCGCGTCCCGGCTCTGCAGCCTCTCTGCGTGGAGTTTGCATGTTCTCCCCGTGCGTGCGTGGGTTTCCTCCGGGTACTCCGGTTTCCTCCCACAGTCCAAAGACATGACTGTCAGGCTAATTGGGCTGGTAAATTGTCCTTAGGTGTGAGTGGGTGTGTGGTTGTTTGTCTCGTTCGTCTCTGTGTGGCCCTGCGATGGACTGGCGACCTGTCCAGGGTGTCCCCCGCCTCTCGCCCCTTGACCGCTGGAGTTAGGCACCAGCTGCCCCGCGACCCTCTGTGGAGGATTAAGCGGCTACAGAAAATGGATGGATGGATGGATATTTTCTGTCACAATATACCGTATTTGCCCGAATATAAGACGACCCTGATTATAAGACGACCCCCCCTTTTCAAGACTAATCTTCAGAAAAAAATACTAAATTCACTTTTTAAAGAAACAATTTTTATTGAAATTTTGAGAAAATAATTTAACTAATGCTACTAATAATGACAGACTGCTTTAATATTTGCTCATAGGGGTGCACACAACTAGTCCATTAGTCCACTGTACTGATCTCTGCACAACACACCTTTGCTGACAGGAGCTTTCACGGTCAGACTGTGCAGCTCCGTGATCATCAGACACTGATGAACTTCACATCCAGTTGTGGTGTTGTGATGGAGTTTTCATGTAGGGGAAGCTTGTTTACACACACACGCTGCTGCGGCAAAATGCACAAACACACACACACACAGCTGCGCCATGAACGAACAGACACACAAACTGGCTGCTGCGCCATGATCGTGCGCGCACACACACAAACCCGCTTTTGCGCCATGATCGTGCACACACACACACAAACCCGCTTTTGCGCCATGATCGTGCAGACACACAAACCCACTGTTGCGCCATGATCGTGCAGACACACACACACAAACCCGCTGTTGTGCCATGATCGTGCGCAGACACACACAAACCCGCTGTTGTGCCATGATCGCGCGCAGACACACAAACCCGCTGTTGCGCTGATCGCACGCAGACACACACAAACCCGCTGTTGCGCTGATCGCCCAGACACACACAAACCCACTGTTGCGCAATTATTGTGCAGACACACAAACCTGCTGCATGTGTGAGGGAGTGTGTGTGTGTGTGTAGGTGTGTGTGTCGGGTGCATATAAAGAACGGTGAGACGGATGAGGTTCTGAGGGAGAATGCGTGTGTGAATCGAGCGAACGACGCGAGCCCTCACCTGTACAGTCTGCTGCTGAAAGCACCTGCTGGGTCTGGACATGTTAATCCTCAGTACTAGTAAACCTGTAACTTTGAACTAGGCCAGGCCCGGACCTCTGGAACCGCTCGCGGTCTGAGCTGCTTCCTGCCGCTTTGACCAAAAAGCCTGCGCCCTCCGCCGGAAAAACTAGGGCGCGATAATAAGACGACCCCCCCTTTTTCAAATTATTTTCAATGAAAAAAACCTTGTCTTATATGCGGGCAAATACGGTATCGATATTGTGATATCTGTATCACGATATTTTGCTGTATCGAAATTCAAAGCTAATTATCAATTTTAATAAAAAAATGTATTGGAACCATTTATGATCACAGTAATTTTTGTAGTAAAATAAAAGTATGACCGCTAGTTGGTGGCTGCTTTCACCTTCTTCGTTCCAGTGGGTCAACTAGATCTAGTAATAAAACTGGATGTGTTATGTATGAAAAAGATTTTAGAATGCTGTGACAGTTTTTCTACTCTTAAATTATTTTTAAAAAATCACAATATATAGTCTTACTCATACACTGTAAAAAATCATAGCCTCAAAAAGTTGTTTCAATCTATCTTTATAATTTCACTCAACTTGCCTAGTTAAGTTTTGCTTGTTAAACTTGCTTTTTTGTGTTTTGATCAGAAAAACTTAAATTTATGAGTTATTCTGACAAATTGTTACATTTTTCTCATTCAGTCAACTTAAATTTGCAAGTTATAGATTTTTTTTTAAATCTGTGAAATTTGGCAGGTTTGGAGGAGTAGGATTATTGGTGATACCATATAAGTAAAATATTTATATATATATAAATATAATATATATATTATATATTATATATATTGTATGTATGTTCAACAAGGGACTGCATGGTGGCGCAGTTGGTTAACACTGTTGCCTCGCATCAAGAAGGTTGTGGGTTCGCGTCCCGGCACTGCAGCCTCTCTGCGTGGAGTTTGAATGTGTTCTCGTGTGTTCTCTCCAGGTACTCTGGTTTTCTCCCATAGACCAAAAACATGACTGTCTGGCTAATTGATTTAGTAATTTGTCCTTAGGTGTGAGTGGGTGTGTGGCTGATTGTTCATCTCTGTGTGGCCCTGCGATGGACTGGCGACCCATCCAGGGTGTCCCCCACCTCTCGCCCCCTGACCCCTGGAGATAGGCACCAGCTCCCCCACGACCCTCTGTGGAGGATGAAGAGGTTACAGAAAATGGACAGGTGGATGTTGAACAAGATAAACTAATTTTTTGATTTTTTTTTAAATGGCTAAGCTAACAGGATTTGTTGTTTCAACTAACAATTTTAAGTTAAAACAATGCATGGTTATAATTTATGATATTTGTACAACTTGACATTTAGAGTTGAAAGAAAGTGTTTGTTTAAGTTGAATTGAATCAAAATTTTAAGGCAGCCGGTGAACTTTCGTTTCTAAGTTGAACGGACTTACTTTTTTTAACAGTGTAGTATCGCATTATATTGCAATATATCGTATCGTCTCTCATGTATCGCGATATATATCGTATCAACAGATTCTTGCCAATACACACCCCTAGCTGCAACCCTAACATTGAGCATAATTGGGTTCTAAGAATGTCTCTAATGAAGAGCCAGAAAATTTGCCCCTCCAACTCCCTTCTTGGTGGCGCCACTGACAGTCCTTGCTTGCAAAATGTTTTTTGAAGAAACCAACACAGACTTCTTAAAATAGGAATAAAGACTACCGTACAGACCTGCTAAAAGCTCACACTCTTCTCCCCTCTAAAGAAAGAATGCTGGAGGAATGAGGGAGGAGATAAGAGAGACCTGCCAAGAGATAAAGCAAGCTGCTGCTGAAATGAAATCAGACACGGCAAAACACAATTAACCAAACTAAGCCGTGTGGGATCTTAGCAAGTAATTACTAAAGGCAGTAAATTACTAGGATAGTGATTACAGGATCAGGCTCAGTCAAGTGTTTCAGCTGACTGGCACCAATCTGTGCTACAGGTGTGAGGCGTTCACTTTCAGAAACAGAACCGAAAGCGTTCTTCCTGCACCTGAAACCAAACTGAAATCCTCCCCATCTGTTAGCAGCCTCTACTGTCTACCTGAATCTGTGGCGAATTGACAAACGGATGAGCTTGTGGTCTGCTCAGGGATGTGAGCGTAGTTTTAAGGAGGAATGCATAAACAGGAAGTAGCCACGACTGGTAAAAAAGCATGAGGCGAAGGGGGATGAGGTGGGTGGCTGGGTGAATGTGAAACTTCCAACATTCGCACACAAAACAAGCTCAGAATGACTGTTGAAGAACAAACCGCTCAGCAGCTCAGAGTCTGACTCTTAACAGGCAGGAGGAAATGAAATGCACAAACACTGTGCTTCGAACAAAGTGGCTTCTACATGAGCAGCTTCTGTGGTGTTCTGCTAACCACAAATTAAAAACAACCAAGAATCTGTGACAGTGGAGGGATCCATCATCACCTGGCCTCAGTTTTATTTCCTGTAGTGGTTTAGGTGAATAGAAACTGCTGACAGTTATATTCTAATCTGTAAACCTAGATAAAAGTAATTAAATGTTTTAAATACTAGATTATAATTGATTTGTTTATGATGTAATTGTTTTAGGGGGGAATAACCTGCTATGGTTTCATGTTAAAATAGAGTCTTAAGTTTGCAAGGCAAATATTAAGCTACAACTCTTATTGTAATGCTTTATTTTCAGTTTTTTAAACATGAACCGTAACATAACGGCCACACACTTCCTGCTAATGCTTTCCTTGAAGGAATTCACCGGGCCCACTGCTTTTTATAGCAGGCATTTAAACAATGATCCTCTAATATTGAGAAATTATGGTGTTATGGTTGTTTTGGTCAAATTCAGAAATGAATGTTATGTGCATTTTCATAAGTTCGATCAGTAAGCACTGAGAGTAGGTGTTGTAATGACTCTCAGCATTAGCACTCCAAAAAATGGTCGCTCAATGTTTATACAGTGGAGTTTTAGTCATTTATGTGTCAGTCAAGATTGATTAGCTGTGGTGGCCATCTTGAATTGGATTGACTTTGAAATGTAATCGACTGTAGATGTTCATCCATTGAAGATATTCTGAGAATGTTATTTAAAAACCATTTAGTTCATGTGATATTTTGCTAATAGACATGTTTAACTCTATAACAAATCAATGTGTAGCGCTGGCAGTATGTGTTGTTTCCTACTACTACACCAAACAATACCTCGATACATGTACAACTGACTGATTTCCAGCCACTTCTGTATTTTTTAAGCTGTGGTGGCCATCTTGAATTGGGTTGACCTTGGTATTTAATATAAACAATAATATTTCACACAATGCTTTAATATTCCTAGTACAGTTTATGCTGATAATGACATTCAGCCATTATGACACCAAATTTTAGGTCAACATTTGTTGAATAAGTTATAAACATTTGTGTGTTTTCTACGGTCAGTAGGCTGGGGTGGCCATCTTGAATTAGGTGACTCCATGTGGTAATGAGCTGTAGATTTTCATCCAGTGAAACATTTTTCAGTTGCAGATCAATGTCCAGTAAAAGTTTCTCAGAGTTTCACTAAAATCCATTCAGTGGTTTTTGAGATACTCTCACCAATAAATTAGCTCCAGGAGATAACGGCAAAGTTTTAAACAAAGATCTCATAAAGTCAATTAGCACTTGAAGTTAGGACTGATGATTTCAAATTATCCATTAATTTCTCAAGTACTTTCTCAAAAATGTACCAGCGTTTTATAAAAAAAAATGAGACAAGGAATGGATCACTTGAACTGGCTCCAGAGTCAGAGGTCGCAATATTTTGTGCTCTTTTAAAAACCCTTCAGCAATGGCCCCACCTTTCATTTCTATAAGAACCTTCTGGGTTACAGATACTCACCCTGAATATTCAACTAGGGAGTTGGTTCTGACAGGGGTGTACACAAATTTGTCATTGAAGTACTCGAGAGTACCTGGCCCTGATGCTCAGTGCACACCTCCTTGCCGTGAGATCGTCTTGGGGGTGGTGGTGCTGCTGGTGCAGCGTGTGTCAACAAGCTTTTGTGTCCGTATCAGCACTCGTTTGCAGCGCATCTCAGTGGGATGTAAAGCTCGTCAGTGATCGTACAGCAGCACCAGTCTGCAACAGAGCGTTCTGACAGAGGGATCTGGTATGCACGCACAATATCCAGTGCGCATGTGCACTGGTGCACCAGTTATGTGCACTCCTGATTATGCAGCAGTTCCTATGATCAGCAGCTGCTAGTATTACAATGGACCTGTTTGCTTCACATAATCTGGATTTACCTTTGACATGCTGTCAACCTGTCTTTCCCACTTTTTAATGAATCAATATTTCAGCTTTAGCTTAGTTTCAACTCCAACATAGACATTATATTGGCACGTTCTCATGTATGCACACCTATCTGTGTAAAGCTCAGTTAAATTATTTTTCAGCCTGTATATTTATTAAAGCGATTTCAAGAAAATTTAAATTTGTATAAAGAGCTACCGGTCAGCAGATCTTACTGCTCTGTCCTCTACCAGATTTCTGGACTTTTTGTTTTTAAATGATAAAGTTGGTTTGTCCAGCTGTGTTTGGTCTGCCTGAGTACAACAGCTTGTCCATTAATAATCCAAAACTTTATTTTGTTCTTGTGTAAATATTTCTCTACCACTGGATCAGTCTGAAAGCAGGTGAGTCATTTATGCTGGAAATGCAAAACAACTCCTGATTCCTAAAATAAGAACGTCCAAATGTTGGAAAAGCAGACTTAACTTTATCTCAAAGCAGAACCCATTAGTAAACACTTTTTAAAGATAAATAGACTGAGTGGTCTGATGCTCTACCTTGACTTTTATTTCTCTGTTACTTAAGGTGAGAAAGTAGGTCTTCTGACTGCAGGGAATCCAGTTTTAATCACAAACTGATCAACTGTTTGTATAAAGTTGTTGCGTTGGGGCCATTGTGCTGAAAATGAGCTGATAACCGTCCCATGAAACACTCGATCACTGAGCAGCCAAATCAAACGACGCCTTAATTCTACTAATTTTTTACAGAAGGATTTTTGTAACCATATTCAAATACTTGGATGAATCTTTTCAGCCCTACTGGGAGTAAATGATTCTCAGCTACTACTATGTCAGATTCTAGCTCAATTGACTAAATTATTGACTCTTGTGTTTTTGTGGCAGCCATCTTAAATTGGATTGACTTCAAAAGTCAGTCAGCTGTCGATTTACATCCAAGAATTGATTTCTGAAAGTTTCAATTTAAAATGATGTGAACTATTTTGCTGATATTTCACCTGATTTACGTCTTTCAGGCTTTTTTAGGTTATACACTTCTACTCCTTCAAACTTTAGGCATGACTGTGAAGTGATGTAAAGATAGAAGTGAGATCCTGACCTAAACGATGACTGAGGTGGGTTTTGAGGTTGGTACGACTCATCTGAGAGTTCATTGAACGACAACTCTAAAGCTGTTAAGATGTCTCACACTTGTTCTGTTACACGTTTCTCATCCTCTAAGGCAGAAAACCAAAGAGATGAAACTCAAACATGACGAGAGAAAACGTTTGAGGGAAGTGCACTGAGAACATTAGAGTTTTTTTAAGTACACGCCCTCTCAGCATTTCACAAACGAACACTCCCTTCCGGTATTTGTTATGAAGCAAACTCTCACGTGTGTTTAACAGCCAGACGTTTTAGCAGGAAGCCCCAAAACAAACGGAGTGACACAATGACACATTGTTGTGTTTGGGAGGATGGGTTCTTACAAAACATGGGATCTGCTTCACACATTACTCCAAAATTACCAGAGAATGATATTTATGTAGAGAGTATTTAAAAACTATCAGAAGTCAAGTTTCAAGAAGTTCAGAGTAAGTTTACTACTTTGTCTTAGTCACTTCCTAAAAGAGAAATACTGCCTCCATTGCTTTTAGTTTTTCCTTCCTTTTCAAGGGAACCAAGGAGTGGACCAGTAGGCTAAGATATTATTTTAATAATATAAAGATATAGCTCAGAGGGCTGCTAACAGAAATAACCCCACTGGGATCCCAGGGAGAACAGGAGTAAACCTGATGATCTCACATTACACTGTCAGAAATGAAAGGACAAGAATTGTACCTTTTTTGTCACTGGGGTGGTACCCTCAAAAGTACAGTTTTGTACCTTTAATTGCAGGGTTGTACCCTTTAGGATACATATTTGTACCCCTTAGGATACATATTTGTACCCTTTAGAGGAATAAATTTGTAACCTAAGGTACATGTTTGACTAGTAAAAGGTACAAACTACAAAGGTAAAAATTTGTACCCCCAGTTAAGGTACAAAATTGTACCTTTTGAGGGTACCATTTTGAACCTTAACTGGGGGTACAAATTTTTTACCTTTGTAGTTTGTACCTTTTACTAGTCACACCTGTACCTTAGGGTACATATTTGTACCCCTTAGGGGACACATATGTACCCTAAGGAGTATAAATATGTACCCTAAAAGGTACATATTTGTTCCCCTTAGGCGGGGGTTGCCACCCTCCATTCCCAGGTGCCCTTGGTTGGTGTGTGGCTGCTGACCTGGTTCTACAGTGATGAGGCAGAGGGCCCACTTGATGGCGTGTTTCTCATTACTGGAGCCATCTGAGCTCAACATAGTGTTTACTGTGGTTTTTATGTGTATGTGTGGGTGTATGTGTGCCTGGGAATGGGTTGTGGACTGGGAGGGGAGAGTGTCATAATTGTTCTATGTGTGGGAAAGGGAGGGAATGTGGGTTGTATGGGTCATTTTAATCTGTCAAGCACTTTGTGTTGCTCGCTGGGGCATGAAAGGTGCTATATAAATAAAGTTTGATTTGATTTGATATAACCCCCAGTTAAAGGTACAAAACTGTACTTTTGAGGGTACCACCCCAGTGACCAAAAAAGGTACAATTCTTGTCCTTTATTTCTGACAGTGCATGGTCTTCACTATATAGTCCCCTATATAGAGGGAATGGGACAGTCCTGTGTTTTGAATTCTGAACTGAATTTTGTGGAGAATTTTCATTTTGGTGTCTAATAAATAAATAAATACATACAGGCAGGATAAACCTGAACAAAACACCTGAATCTGAGCTGATGGATGGCATCATTTAGTTGGTTTAGACAGGAAACACAATTATCACCATTAGTCTTCATCCATCCACTTTCTGTAGCCGCTTCATCCTCCACAGAGGGACACGGGGAGCTGGTGCCTAACTCCAGCGGTCAAGGGGCGAGAGGAACCCTGGACAGGTCGCCAGTCCATCGCAAGGTCACATAGAGACAAACGAGACAAACAACCAGTCATACACCCACTCACACCTAGGGACAAATTTACCACAACAAATTAACCCAACAGTCATATTGTTGGTCTGTGGGAGGAAGCAGAGTACCTGGAGAGAACCCACACATGCATGGGGAGAACATGCAAACTCCACGCAGAGAGGCCGAGCAGGGAAAGAGAACCCACGACCTCCTTGCTGCAAAGTAGGCTTTGGCGGTATCCAAAGTTTGATACCGTCAAACTTCCTCCACATTTTCTTGCAGTGTACGGTATTACCGTGACCAGGGTTGGACTGGGACCATAATTCGGCCCGGGCATTTTTACGGCTCCCACCATGAGCACTTACAGCTGATGTTCGGTTCAGACGGCTACCGCTGTTGATTGTAAGCTCGCGAACACACCAAGCTTACGCCGCAACAAGGAAGTGCTGATTAAAATGGAGGAGGGGGGGTCCCGCTGTTGACTGAAGCCCTAAGCACACACAAACACACCCGTGGCTGTACAACAAGTTCACACAGCAATAAAGAGGTGCTGATTAAAACGTGCCCGAGCGCCCCAGACCAACCCAAAGTTCCCACCGGCTCACCGGTAGTCCCGCCCTGACCGCGCATTTTTTACGACGTTATTGAAACATATACCGTTGCTGTTTTTAAACACCAGGTGTATACGGTATTACCATGATACCGCCCAAACCTACTGCAAAGCAACTGAGCCACCATACAGCCCATTGAGAACAGGAGTTACACCTGACCTGGATCTATAACCACCAGTTGGTGATAAATGAGAATAACTGACAGTGTTTATAGATATTATAAATCCAGATGTAAGCTGTGACTGTGAAGGCAGCTCTATATTGTGTTCTGACCCACTTCTACTAAAACACACAAACTGCAGGAAGACGAGAGGCAATAAACTCATGCTAATCTTGCTA
Source organism: Callopanchax toddi (assembly GCA_006937965.1). Taxonomy (NCBI): domain Eukaryota; kingdom Metazoa; phylum Chordata; class Actinopteri; order Cyprinodontiformes; family Nothobranchiidae; genus Callopanchax; species Callopanchax toddi. The sequence continues at coordinate 3,096,701 of SSNR01000053.1, read as the reverse complement.
TTGGACTTCCTTTCCTCGTAGAGTTTTTTCTTAAAGTACTCAACCCTAAACTGATAAAATTCAGACGTTGTGCTCAACATGTTCATTGGTTGTTGGTCTCCTTGAGCCCACCTCCAGGTCCTGATGGAGGTGTTTTTTCCCTGGTCCAGCAAAGTGCTGATATATCACAGGTTGTTTTAGAGCCTTTGGTGGTGGAAAGAGATTGGGCTGTTGCTAAGGAAGCTCTAGATCTAGAACTGAAACCAGTTTGTTTTAGATGAACTGAAAAACACTGGACCTGAGGGACTGAATCAGAAACAACCCTAAACCATAGAGTTAATTATCCTGTCATTCTGAAGTGTGTTTTGGTGTAACACTTATAAATAAGGACTTTAAAGTAGTTTCTTAACTCAGCACCAACATACAGCTCAGTTGAACTTATTTTATAAGCTTTACAGTGCTGTCAGTACTACATGCAGCAACACCAGTTCAACAAGAGGTCAGGTCCAGGAGGAAGTTCTTAAAGGGACATTTCAGTCGTTCTGAAGTCATGATTTATCAGTTAAACCTCTACACCCACCAGTGACATCACTCAAAGTGAGTGAAGTCTCTAGAAACAGGAAGTAGTTCTCTGACTGGAGTAATACTTGTGGTTAGTCAGATCAGGAGAGACACTGCTGAAGATTGGTGACACATTTTCAGGTATTTCAAACAACCTGATGCAGTAGAACTCTATATTACCTGATTGTAAACCTCAGATTTAGCAACTGAAATGCTTAGAAATGTTAAATATCAAATATTATTGTGGACTATTAAAAGGATTTGTTTAGTTTCATAAATATATTTCAGTTATTCATTTTTTTGGACTGTTTTTAAACCATGTTACTTTTTTAAAAAAACAAACATTTTTGTTAAACTTTCACATTCTATCTGCAAATCCTAATTGATAGCACGCCGTCAGGTGTTCATCCAACATAGGAAGACAACTTCTCTAAAGGGGAAGGAAACGTAAGAAGGCCGTGCTGAAGCGGCTACAGAAAAAAATCCTCCACCTATCAGGAGGTCTGTGGGAGAAATGTCACCCTGTTCAGGAGGCAGGCTCACATTTCACCACAGGACCAGCAGCAGCTCTAGCCAAGGGAGTGACCCCTCTTCTTTCCTCCACTGTTGGTTCTGGTCCTCCTGCATCATCCTAGGTCCAGTTGCCATGGTTACTTAGTACTTTGCCTTCTGCTATGTCATTGCATTTGATCATCCTGACATTTCTGTTCCTGAGCCACATATGTAATCCTAGCTTTATCTTTTCTTCTGCTGCTATCAGTGTTTGCTTTAAAACTATGATGTTTGTAGATGGTCCGCAAGCTGTTTTAAATTCCCACAATGCACAAGTGATCAAATATGGTCACTTAAAGGGTTAAAGAGAAACATACTTTATATATCCCACTAATCTCCCTCCCTTTCAGCCAAAATGTTTGACTGATCTGAAGCTCTTCCTGCCTTTCCTCCCTTCTCTCTATCTCCCATTCCTCCTCTCCCTGTGAGGAAAAACTCTAGTTGCTAATCTCTGTTTGCAGCTGTTCCCCCCCCCCTTCCACCACCAGCCCAGTGTGGCACTCTGCATGTCCAGGGAAAAGGAAATATTCCTCTTCCTGCTCTCAGTAGCCTGTAGTCTGGAAACGGCCTGCCACCAGCTGCTCCGTCACCTCTCTGGAGAACTCTATCTGTCCCGTCACACAGCACCATCACTACGACTTCCTGAGACAAAATACAGGCTGCTAGGAAAGAGATAAGTCTAGTGTGTATATGATAGGAAGAACTGCTGTTGACACTCTTACAGACAAACACAAAAAACGTTTAGTGATGTGTAAAACTTGGTAACCCAATGTGTGAGCCTATAGTTTAAAGAACTTAATGACAGCTTTGTACTTTTTAATCTCTCACCCATCATCTCTGACAATTGTTAACCTACGTTTGACTGTTGTCATGTGAAAGCAGTAGATTTTACAGCATCTAGCTGTTCAGCTGAAATGAAAACCTATTACGCTCAGCAGTGATGTGAACATTCAAGTGACAGCAGAAGGCAAAAGAGAAAACACAGTGAAATTAAAGCAGTGTGTGAGAATGTGACCTGCTACCAGACATGTTTAGCTGTGTTTAACAAGTCACTTCAGTCATTTATTCTCATTAAACCTGAATAATATTCATAGTAAAGAAACATTTCATACAAAAAGTTCTAATTTCATCCATGGATTATTAAATACTTTAATTTTAAATAGAATAGCACTATAAACTCTCCTCAAATTAACACTGACAGTATGCTCTCAGCTAACTTGCTTTGGTTTAGTGTGTAAAATTGGTTTCACCCCCTGTTGATTTTCTATCATAGTTACATGCTAATCTTAACCAGGTCGCACCAAACACAGAATATATGAACTTCACAACAGCAGAAGCTCAAATAATCAGTTATTTGTTGGAGCGGTTTATTTCCCACGTCCCATCCTAATATGGTCATGAGCTTTGGGGTAATGACAGAAAGAATAAGATCATGAATACAAGCGGCAGAAATGAGTTTTCTCAGCGTGGCCGGGCTCAGCCTTAGAGATAGGGTGAGGAGCTCCGACATCTGGAGGAGACTCGGAGTAGAGCCGCTGCTCCTCCATACTGAGAGAAGCCAGTTGATGTAGTTTGGGCATCTCATTAGGATGCCTCTCCGGGGAGGTGTTTTGGGCATGTCCTGCCGGCAGGAGGCCCCCGAGTCGACCCAGGACACGCTGGAGAAAATACTTCTTTAATCTGGCCTGGGAACGCCTTGGGGTCCTGCTGGAGGAGCTGGTGGAGGTGGCCGGGGAGAGGACGGTCTGGGACTCCCTGGTTGGGATGCTGCCCCCGCAACCCGGACCTGGATAAGCGGAGGAACACAAGACAAGTTTATCTCACTGTCTTTGTCTACATGTTCTCATTCCCAGCTTGGTTCTCCTTCAAGAACCCTTCACATCTGTTTGGAACTCCATCAGATTCACATAGTGAGGCTTCATAGGTTCATGCTATGTTCTTAGTTCTGTAACTGACTGACCAGTATGAAGCAACAAACTGGAAATGTTCCTCTAGAGTTTAATGTAAATAAAGAGAACTGCATAAAGAGTTGAAATAACTTTTATTTTCAGCCTTTTTAGCTGATCATTTAAATTAGGGGTGATTAAGTTTCATGTCAGAGTTTTATACTAAGATGGCAAAAAAAAAAACCCAATTACTTCTTGATGATAAATAATAAAAACAGACGAAGTGGTGGATGAACAAACTGACCTTCCTGAGATTTATTCCCACTGGGTAATCAAAATCTGAATTGAGCTCAAGCAAATTTTAATTGTCTACTTTGCATACTGTTCTTACAGGTGCTTGAAATCCTAGAAAATGTTTGAATTTTAACTGGTGCTGTCATGAGATTAAAAATTGTGTGATTAATTAAATATGATCTGTAATTAATCTAATTAATTGCATTTTTAATCCTACCTAAAAACAGCTGAGGAAAACCCTCATCTTGAGGTATTTTCATTTAAATTCATTAAATGACCGTGTCAGACCAACAGATTGATATAGAACAACAAAACGTGTCTTCAGTCTTTGAATTGTATTTAACAAGGACGTAGGAATGCTGACCATACAGTACAACAGTTGGATGAGTTTCAAAGTATAATCTTAACTATTGCAACTGAAACTGTTTTTCATTTTTTCTTTGCATAACCCATCATAACTTGGTCTTCTTGCATCAAATAGCAAAAATGCTTGCAGCTATTAATATACCACAGAACGCCCACATATGAGGAGAGCAGAACCCATCCTGAAATGCCAGAATTTAGTTTTAAATCAGGATTTTTGCATTAGGTTGATCTTATTGCATGGAATTCCCACAAAGCCCTAGTAAGCTGCAGCATTATTGTGTTTATATCATTCTAAATGAATGCATATGTTTTATTTGATGTGTAACCATTATCATTAAAACCATCAATCAAAGTTGTTTCCCTCTAATACCAGTGTGAGAAATGAACACTTAATTAATGGCTGTGTGAAGACTCTGCATTGCATGGGGCGTCTGCTGGCAGGGAAATGAGCTCATTATGGAAATAAATACCAATAGCAAGATTGATATCATCATTTGTGTTTGTCAATGTTTTGTCATCAATCAGAGCAACGTTGTAGACAAAGAGCGTTAATTAAGTTTAATACTCCTTTTGCTTTGACTGATGGTTAGTTATGCTGTAAGATGTATTTGAGATATGGACGAGATTTTATACAATCAAAATACTTGTGAGGCACGTTAAAACTAAAGACCACAACACAACCTGCTCAGAAGTGACACTCCTGATGAAGACCACAGATGTGAGTTGATACATGTCAAGGTCAATAAATTACTTATTGACCATACGTATATGTCAGGAAAAAGAACCTGAGTGACCAATGTGCTACTCTCTGTAGGGTCCAGGTATCACCTCATGACCTCGCTGACCCTAGTCAAAGGCAAAGCTACTGAGAAACAGTCCAAAAACGATGAAGAAGAAACAGTCTGTAGTCTGCTAAACCATTCCTATTTTTGGGTTTGTCTCTTTGTTGCCCCTGTTGTTAATTTCATCAACACAAAAACAGCTGACACTGATTAGCAACCCCGTCTGATATTGAACGGACCAGATATATAGCTCAGAATTTAATCTGACTTTATACCAGACTTTCATTAATAAGTGATGTGTTATAAATGGCTTATTTAAATAAACATCAACATTTTGCAAGTCATTTTGTTCTCTCCTTTTTTAAATTTATATTCATAAAATACCGTATTGACTCAAATATAGGACGACCCCGATTATAAGACGCCCCCCCTTTTCAAGAATAATCTTCAGGAAAAAAACTAAATTCACTTTTTAAAGAAACAAATTTTATTGAAATTTTGAGAAAGCCATTTAAACATACCGTAATTACAGACTGCTTTAATATTAGCCTATTAATCAGGGGTCAAAGTTCTCCATCGTGGCGACAGTTTCCGTCAATTGGAAAACAAGAGGAAAAAGTTCAGTCAAATCTTTCTCTCTCTTTCTTCTCGTGCTCTCTCTTGGGCTCAGTAGTCTCTCTCTCTCTCTTTGTGTGTGTGTGTGGGGCACAAATGAAGATACATGAGAATAGTGAATGTCATGGATGTAGATTTAGCATGGACGGAGGTGACCTGTCCCCACCAATGACTCGATCTAAGGGTACAGAAATAGCGCTGCATCCCCACCAATAATCACCAATAATACATGAATCTCCAGTCCAGTGGACCGAGGTGCTGTGCGAGGACCTGTGTCCAGGGCAAGGAGGCATGTGTGGATTGACCGACGCGAGCCCTTACGTGGACAGAAGTCTGGAAGTGGACTGGCCTGTACTGGCCATCAGGCATCTTAGTCCCCAGTGGGCCTGTAACTTTGGGCCGGTCCAGACCAGGACCGATAGCAATCTGAGCTGCTTCCTGTTGCTGCCGCCTTTACAAAAAGCCTGCGCCCTCTGCTGTTGCATTTATGTAATGACCCCAAACAACTAGACCCTGATTATAAGACAACCCCGCATTTTTACGTTATTTTCAATGAAAAAAACTTGTCTTATATTCGGGACAATTTATATATTTTTTCTGACTAAAGGGGTCCATTTGGGTGGCCAACAAATTTATAGTGGGGCCATTGCCTCCGGGACCCCTTCTTGGTTGCACCACTGTGGACAGAAACCAGTTTATTTAAGCAAACAGTAAAACATTTACATTTTTAGTCTTGTTAAAGATGAAACAAACAGTATAGAGATGGCATTTCTTATAGTGTGACTAAATGATGCATCAAAAATACATTAATTTACTTTTGTTAGTGCTTTAAAAACTGGTTTCCATGTGATGACAGTGAGGGGAATGACATGTTTACTGTTCTGTAGAGGCTGTAAAGCAGAAAACGACAGAAGCTTCAATTCCAAGGTGTCTGTCTGTGTCTATCCAGAGGCCGTGACATTTTCATTGCCCGGTGAAGCAGCAGCACACTGCAGATTCTGCTCGGCCAGGATTGACCAGGCACCCGTCAACTTCCCTTTATCCCCGCTGCGCCCCATCCCACCCCTTAATCTGCCTGATCGATGGCCCAGGGTCGGCGTCGCCAGGCAACCAAGGATGACACCAAAGCTGTCGCAGTGTGGGTTGCTGCCACTCCATCCACAGCTATAGAAACAGACCCAGAGTCACGCATAGGGGAAATAAAACAACAGAAGGACGGGGACTTGTTAAGGATAAGTCAGTGTGATCTGGGTAAATTGTTCCCCGCGTTGCAACAAAGCTCTCCTGTCAGCGCGATGATGAATGGGCCATTCCCACGGAACGATGAGATAGCATCATCATGAAGATGAGCACAGCCTGTGCAGCACTGTCAGACGAGTTTTGATAAAAGCCGTCTTTGAAACGCAAACGCCACTGTGGTTTATTATTGTTTAGTATTTCAGCCACTGAGAGGACGGTTCAGTGGACACCTGCGTGGAAAGCAGTTTTATGTTTTCCTTGGCTTCATGAGAACAGACCGTCCTACAGTCAAAATCAAGAAGTGAAGCAAGCCAGCTTTTTCACAAGAAAACCCTGTCAGCACAGATTTAAAGGACTCAGCCTTAGTCAGAAGTTTAGACAATGACACAGGTGTTGGTTTTCATAAAGTTTCTGTGATTTTATATCTTTTTTCAGATGCTTGTTTTAGTTTCATGAAGTAGAATTACAAGAAGTTCACAAGTTTCAAAGGCTTTAATTAGCAAAACACTAGTTCAGTCAACCTCTGGTTCAAATCCTGAATGATGGAAGCTCATTCTTCATCATTGAATCATAGTGTTCGTCAGGTTTAGTGGTTGTTATTCGTCCACCTACCTCCTGAGTAAGTAAGTCAAACTTTATTTATAGAACGCCTCTCTAGATATAACCACAAAGCACTTAACATGAGAACATAGTCAAAAGATACAGATCTAAATAAATGAGTAAAAATAAAAAACAGGACCCAAATAATAACTTACCTAAACAAAGACAGATTTAAACAGATGAGTCTTTAACTTTTTGAATGAGTCCACAGACCTCAGTGAGAGTGGAAGAGAGTTCCAGAGCCTTGGAGCTACAGATGAAAAGGCTCTGTCTCCTTTGGTTTTCAGTCTGGTTTTGGGGACTGAAAGCAGACCTTGGTCAGAGGACCTGAAGGACCTGGTTTTATAAATCCACTAATGTAGGCAGGGGTCGGTCCATGCAGGGCTCTCCAAGTCAGGACAAGGATCTTGTAATGAATTCCAAACTTGACCAGGAGCCAATGCAGCTGCATTAACAGAGTGTGAATCAACATGTGTGAATCTGGATGATTTAGTCAGAAGTCTGGCAGCAGCATTCTATACAGTCTGTAGCCGGTTTATGGAGGTTTTGGAAAGGCAGGTCTAAAGGGTGTTACAGTAGTCCAAGAGGGACCCGACAAAAGCATGGACTAAGACATCCATTTCAGGACTAAGACCTCCATTTCAGGACTAAGACCTCCATTTCAGGACTAAGACCTCCATTTCAAGAAGGTAGACAATGGAACCAAGTTTAGCGATGTTTCTGAGGAGGTAAAAACAGGATTTAACCAGGGATCTGATCTGGTTATCCAGAGTAAAACCTGAGTCAATGGTTACTCCAAGGTTTCTGACAGTAGATTTAACTAATGGACCTAGAGGTCCAAAGATCTCCTTCACCTTTAAAGAAATGTTTTCTGGTGCAAAGATGATTATTTCAGTTTTACTCTGATTTAGTTGTAAGAAGCTGCCTGACATCCCGCTCTTATTGAATCCAAGCATGCAGGAGGATTGACAAGTTCTCAATGGGATTCAGGTCTGGGGACTTTCCTGGACATGGACTCAACATGTGGAGGTTTTGTTCCCTGAGTTCCTTAGTTCTAACTTAAACCTTATAGCCCAGTGCTCCATCATGCTGTTCATAACTGTTCTTGGATGGATAGAGGAGTTCCTCTAGGAGGATGTTTTGGTACCATTCTTTATTTATTGCTGTTCTGAGGCTAAACTGAGTGAGTCCACTCCCTTGTTTGAGAAGCAACCAACAGCTGGATGGTGTCAGGATGTTTTACTGTTGGTTGGACACAGGACAGAAGCCTGGGTCCCACAGGAGATGTCAGCACCGTGCCGCGGTAGTGCTGCATCTTAAGTCTTCTGGTCTCTCAATACTAGGGCTGGGTACCAGTAAATATTTTTTGATATTACTACTTTAACGATACCTGGTTTTTGATACCATACCTTAACAATACTTTTTTCAGTTCCTGTATGTATAATTCTAAGAGAAAATAACAAAGTACTAAAAGATTTTTTATTAAACCAAAAACAAATTGATATTCATGATTTTATTATTATTTATTGCTTACCTCTAGAACTTTCTGTTATGTCACTGGGGCTGTTTTCCCCCCTCACACCTCCAGTGTTTTTCTTAATGCAGCAGAGGCTGCAAACTCGGCTATGCTTTATTTATTTTTTTGCAGTCTGAGACGCTGCAGCTGCAAGTTGATTGCATGCGCGGTGAGTTGCTCTGACTAATTGCTTGTATTCCTTTTTTAAGAGGCACAAATCTTATTGCATATATAGCATTTTGCTCTGTTCCCGTTTACCTTTCCAAAATGCAGCCACACTTTAGATTTTTTCGGCAATTTCAACCCAGAGCTCATTTAGCTTGAGACAACAACAACAGAGGAGGGGGCACAGACCCTCCTCTCCGTGTGTGTGTGTGCGTGTGTGTGTGTGAGGAAATAAGCTCTTCTCTTCTGCACGTCACGTAACACAGAGCAGAGCAGCAGTGGAGAAATGGAGCGGCACATTTAAAAGCACATTTTTACTGTAAAACTACCAAAATTTAGCACCGAAAAGTAAATTATTTTTGGTACTGGTACCAACCGAAAGCCTTCGGTAGGTACCAGTACCAAAAATAATTTACTTTTCGTAAAACGTATGGTATTTCGGTACCCAGACCTACTCAGGACACGTTCCTAAAGCAGATTGCTGTTGAACGCAGCTTGCAAAATCACGCGATAGTCACAATATCTCACAGGAAGTGAGAACAGGAAGTATAAAGTGCATCTTTTGGTCTGTATGTAGTCATACCTGCCATCGTGTTTTGTAGGATTATCTTTTAATTCTTCAGCAATGGGTAAGTGAGCTACTTAGTTGAATAGACTGTTTCTAAAAGCTCTATTGCGTAAATGAAACGCTCCTCGTCCATGTATTGGTGGTTGTTTATGTTTGCCGTAGCGGTTCAGCGTAATCTCATAACTTCTGTCGTTACACACGCTTCTCAGCTGTGCCTCGGCGCTGAAATTGAACTGTTGCGTATTTTTAGCGTTGTGGCGTGGACCAGCGCATCTGGAACACAACATGGCGGTCCTCATGGGACAACTCTAATTGACGTCAATGGTTTCTATTCAAAATGATGGCCCAGGCGCTACGCAGCGCTGATGTTTCCTGTGGGATCCAGGCTTAATGGCATCATCAACCCTTCTTCTCCAGACAATCCTTGATGCTCCAAACAATCAGAACAGAGCTTCATCAGAGGAAACGACTTTCCTCTAGTCCTCAGCAGTCCAATCCCTGTACCTTCAGCAGAACATCAGTCTATACATTCTTTACCCTTCCTGTCCTTATTTCCAGGTCTATGGCGTTTTCTAGTCTTTTGAGGTCAATTTGACCCATGCCCTAAGACAACATGAGGGTTATGGAACATTTTGATCATTTTGACGTGACATTCTATCAGTTATTCATCTACAGTGGGGAGCATTTTAGTGACATCACTCAAACAGAGCTGAAGTAGTACTATGACAGAAACAATAGTCAGATTGGGAGAGGAACTGCTGCACATTGGTGACAAATTGGCGGCTAATTTTCAGGTATTTAAAACAACTCTTGCTCAAAGAAGTCACAACGATGTGTTAGGATGCTTAATGACCTGTTTCTACACCTCTGCAATTTAGAATGAGACAGTTTAGTTTGTGGTGTTCGGGCTGCTGCTGCAGCAGCACGTACAGAAGCATAGTAATTCAGATGCTGTTCAGTAGAAACGAACCAAACAAAAGATCTTATGAAAGAGGACTACTTCCTGTTCCTAAAGGGTTTACACACTTTGAGTGATGTCACTGGTGGATGTGGTTCTTACTGTAGGTAACTGATAGAACGCCACTTCAGAATCTCCCTCCTGCTGGTCTCCTGAGCTGAGGCGACACAGCGGTTTGTGTTTTTTTCTCTAAAGCTTCGTTCGTTCTTAGCTACAGCCTGATAGCATGTACTTGGTTCCTTAGTGAACTTTCATGTCTATTTAGAGCCCCTTTTGCTTTTGACTCGCTTTCATCATTTCTTTGCAATTTATCTCACCAGTACGCCCACAGAACCACATATTTGTCATTTCTGCTCTAAGTTGGTCTTATCACCTTCCACTTCATCTTGCTCTGTGATCATTAAAATATACGAAAAGGTTGAAGTTGAGAGCCCGCACTTCTCTCTTCTCCCTCCGACCATCCCCACACGAGTGAGCGTGGCAGCGACAGCTTGTGAAGCCTGTAATTGAGTGTGTCCACCCACCATGCTGCAGCAGGGATGGTGCAGTGAAAGGCTTCATTGTGTCGGGACACAATTGATACGTACACACACTTATCACACCCTTCTCACACTCACTGAACAGCAGATTTCAACAGCCATTAGCTTGGGAATGGGCGTGTTGTTGTGGATTTTTGTTACAAAACTTTGCCATGTATCAGTAACGACCCATAGAGGTTATTTTTATCTGACATTTTACAAACACTTTGAGATGTAATTTGCATAGAAAACAAGCAAATGTGACAACTAAAGTGCAATAAATGCTATTTGGAGATCGGGTCTGCTTGAACCAGCTGTGGTTTATGCAGCTCTGGTTGCCATGGTTCCCTTTGAGAACTAAATCAAGAAAAAATATCTGTATAAATGCCCTTTTTTTAAAATTAGCAAAGTAATTACATTCAGACGTGTTTCATGTCCACAGACTGCACTGAAGGGTGGGATGTTAGCTTCCTGTTGATTGTTCTGGTGGTTTTCTATCAATCTCCTGGAAAACCACACATTTAACAGTGTAGTTACAACGTCACATTCAGAAAGCTGGGCTGAATGTCTAGATGTAACTACGTTCTCTGAATATGATAGTTATCGAGTAATCTATGAAGTAATCTATCAGTTTCTTGAGTATGTGGATATAAATGTACAACACCAGTTGTCAGATCAGCACTGCTGTGTGTTCTGGTGTCGCTAAAGCTTATACGAAACTTATGCCACACTTTTCCTGCTCTGATACGGCAAAGCTCTCAGACCCACCATCATATCTGTCTAAGATGTCAGGACAAGACAAGGTTTAAAAACAACAAGCAAAACACTGAATCAGACTGAAGGCACCCTGCTGAAAAAACCAGCATAGACCAGCATATGTTGTGTTTTGGTACTGGACCAGCAAACAAATCATGATGGTCTTGATTTATATGCTGGTCAATGCTGGTCTATGCTGGTTTGGTGCTGGTCCATGCTGGTTTGGTGCTGGTCTATGCTGGTTTAGCTGGTAGACCAGCATGATTCAATGCTGGTCTATGCTGGTTGAACTAATGGATAACTATGGACCAGCATACCAGCACCAAAACACAACATATGCTGGTAACCAGCATATGCTGGTCTATTCTGGTTTTTTCATCTGAAGCAGAACCTGTTTGAAAAGACTGTTCTTTAAAATCGGTACAAGTCTGGACATGTAAAGCTGAGTCTGACGCTCCACGTTGACTCTTGTTTTTTTTTTCTTTCTTAAAGATGTGGTTTTCTGGGTTATTTTATAGTTTTGCATTGTTCTCTAGTGTAATTCAATGCTATCCATGTAATTTTTATAAAGAAAGAAGCCTTGATTCTTATAATATAAGCTTTAGAAGTTTGCTATTCTGAAGCTGAGTTTGAAACAGCAGGATTCTCATTAGTAATAATGATATGCACAGCCCTCGCTTCTGATTGGCTGATTTTCTCCTGAGAAAAGCCCAGCCAGCCTCTAGCAAACAGCCATTTGCTCCCCACATGTGGGCTGTTGTCCACACCGAACTCCGAGTCCGCCTTCTGGATACCGAGGCTCAACATGCGGGCTGACTCTTCCCACGTCCCGCATAACTCCTTCGGCCAAAAGTTAGCTGTGTTTTCCACCAACGAGAAGCGAAACTGAAACTCGACGGTTGCCTGACATGCTGGCCGCTGTCTGCTCACCTCAGGCGCACACACACACTGCTCTGTATTGTGTGTGTCTTAACCAAAATAACTCAGAATAAGTTCTAATTTCGCCAAGGTTAGCCAAAATATATTACAAAGTTAGCCAATAGCTGCACCTACAGAATGTATTAACTTCCATGCAGAAAAAAAATAAATAATAAATTAATAAAGACAGTTCTGGGGCTTGAACTCAGAACCTCCAGATTTGCAGACAGTGTTACAAAGCTGCTACGCCACACATCAGGTATGGCTATGTGCTTTGTTTTTATTTATATAAACAGTAAGTATCAGTTCTGTTTCGTGAGGTTTGATCTCCGCAAATAACACAAGCCCGTCTGCGTTCCGCAATATTGATTTATGAAAAAAGAAAAAAGCTAGCAGTTGGGCGCATAGATATTTGGGTGGACCGAAAGGCGTTACCATCTCAGCGAATACACGTTGTGACGTCAAACCGTGCACAAATGCAGATCTGCATTTTTAAGTTTCATTTCTTACAGATTCTGTTTTTTTTTAAAGTGCCTGTGACTCCATATTTAAATCACTTTATATTAAACAGGTGTAATCTTTGATGCCTCTAGATTAGCGTTGCACCATTATAACTCAAAATACGCTGTAATTATTTCCTAACGAGCGACTCAGAGATCAGAAGAAAGCGCCGCCTTCCGGTTCTGCTGGGTTTCTCCTTATTTGGCAGCCTGACACTTCTGCTGCAGCAGGGGGCAGTGTTGTCACGTGAAAGAGAAACGAAACTGAAACTAAACACTACACGGTCTATGGGCAGTGGCGGCGGCACTGCCTCGCTCCAGTTGTCGTGAACGTGCATGTGGGAGGAGAATTTACCATATAAGCAAGTCCGGATCACTATGACCTCATAGCGGGCTGGAGTGAAAAAAACTGTTTGAAACCTGGGTCTGAAATCTTGAAGAGCTTCTCACTGGCTGGACTAGGAGACAGATGGACGCCGTTTTTTGCTCTTTCTGGCAGGTTTAAGGTGAGAACTCAACGTTGCAACATGATAGATAAGTCAGAAAACATGGAAACCGATGTCATGGGCACTTTAAATAACCAGCGAACCGAGAGTTTTCATGTTTGGCCTACATGACAGGCTCAGGGGGACCTATTGGAAATGATGAAAACCTGAAAAAAATGCATTCTGACAAAACCACCCCTTTAAATGTAGAATGTTGGTCTCACTGTAAAGATTCTGACTGCAGTAAATCCAGTTTTAATCAGTCGTTTGTAGGGCTGGACACCAAAACACGGTACTAGACCGGTACCGACTGAAAGCCGTTGGTAGGTACTGGTGCAGAAAATACACGGTACCGACTTCGGTACTTTTACTATAAAATCCCCTGTAAATGACCCGCTTCATTTCTTCACCGGTGTTGCTGCACGGGTGGAGACGCAGAAGAACAGAGCGCCCCTCCCTCCCTTTGAAAACAGTGTAGTGAGTTTTAGATAAAAATTCCGAAAAACTCTAAAGTTTGGCTGCATTTTGGAAAGGTAAACGGGAACAAATGTGACGAGCAGGAAGTCATTAAAGCACGCAGGTGCATTATTGTCCAAGGAAACTGGAGTCGTGGAGTTAAAAGTAATAAAGCATATTTATTTTGAACGAAAATAACAAAAAACTGAATACCAAGCCGCTAGCAGCCAAACCCCTCAGTTGGAGACCTTCCAGCAGGAGGCAGACGGAATATGCTATGAGATTTGAGCCGCAAAAAGCTGGAATTCCAGCAATTAGTTGAAGCCACGCATTGCATATGGAATTAACTTGTGAGCTGCAGCGCCGTGTTCAGTCCGACTCCCAGCTTCCAGCCTCTGCTGTATCCGGAGGTGTGTGAGGGAAGAGACAGTGACATAACAGAAAGTTCCCGAGGTGAGGAATAAATACAGGTATTAATAGTAAATGTATAAATATACCAAAAAAACCGATGGTTTATACTTAAAAAAAAAAAAGTTTAATACTTATTATTACTTGTTATTTTATCTTAGAATTATACACATAGGTACCAAAAAAAGTACCTGTATTGAAAAGTATTTAACGGTACCCAGCCCTAGTCGTTTGTTTGACGTAGACCCGCTGCGCTGAAATGATCTAACAAGTGTCCCAGTGAGACCCGTGATCACGGAGCAGCGTCACATCTTAGTTGTGTTTTCAGGGTTCCTGAAGACGTTTCTGTCTCTGGTTTCAGCATCATGTGGTCATGAGGACATTTAGATGTAGCTGTAAGGTGGAGGGTGTGGAGGTTGATGTAGAGGGATGTCATCTCTGCTTTTGCTGTTGATGTGGACCACCTAGCTTCATCAGACTATGACCTTTAGTTTTTGCTGGGGAGGTTGCTGGCAACCAAGAGTAAAGCAGCTGGGAAGAGGATCAGCACCTCCAAGTCACATATCTACTGGAAAATTTAACTTTGGGTCAGGTGGAGGAGTTAAATCTTGGAATCTTGTTAAAGTGCCCATGACATCGGTTTCCATGTTTTCTGACTTATCTATGTAGCACATTATAACCTGTTTTTATTGTTATAATAGACACACACTTCCGCAAAGTGATTAGCTTAGTTTGGTAGGTTTTACACTGAGCTATGCTGAGATACCCTCACTAAACTAATTATTATGCAGGGATACTTCTAAGTTCTGGATTTTCAAAGTGAGGACTTACGCACTTTATACCTGAAAGATATGAACCGTAGGCATACTTAGACTACACTTCTTTTATTAAGCAAACAGATTGAACGAACAGACAGAGATATGAGGTAGGAGTTGCATCTTAGGGAGTTCTTCTGATGGCATTAAGCTGAGAGTTAATGACGAGAGCCTGTGATATAAGATATATCTAGGGAGTTACCGAACTAGTTATGAGGGGAGTTGGAGACTAAGTTAACAGGAGTGTTGCTTATCAAGAGCCTCAGTTTACCAGACCGGGGTTTACCTGCTGAGACGCTCCGTGGGTCAATTCGGCGTGGCCAGGAGGGTCGTCTGTGGGTAGAGTTGCCCAGGACGATCCTCGGATCCCCGAGGCGGCTGGTGGAGTCGCCCCAAGGCACGGAAAAGCCCGAGAGTCGTTTCAGCTCCATGTCCGGCTGGGAGGGGAGGCTCGCAGGTTCTTCCCCATGGCAGGTGAAAACAAAGCAGACGGATGGTGTCTAGCTTCAGACCGGGGAAGATAACATCGACCTTTAAACGGGGGTTTGAGACCCACAGGGAAAGTCGGCACCTGAGCGTACCGTGTAGCTAAGAAAACGGTCGCTTCTCGTCTCGTTGCTGGCTGAACAAGAACTGGAGGACTTCCGGGCTGGAAGTCTAACATGGCTTCTTTTTGACGCATGGCCCTATAGGAAACGAGTTTACCAAGTCACGTGGTTCTCGGCATTAGAGATCCCAGATTAACCCTAAATGGATTATTAATATGATTTAACCTTTTAGCAAAAGTAGAAACATGAAATAATACTGATGCAACATCAACATTCATTAATACTGGAAGAAAATGAATTAATCATATTAAGACATTTCTGGACAGTGGATTAACAGGTAGTGTCTTTTAGAATGAGACATCAAAGAGTCTTTAAGTTTAATTATTAACTAAAGAAAGTCTTCTGGGTCTTCCGACATGACCGGGTCCTGGAAGGAATGTTGATTCAGGTTACAACATAATAAAAGAGTCATTTTAATCCAAGTTATTGGGAAATAGATGGGTTATTGTAGTGATGATCAACAACAGTCAAAGTTCAGAGGATATAACGTATTTGTTGACGTTACATCTATGTTGCAACGTTGAGTTCTCACCTTAAACCTGCCAGAAAGAGCAAAAAACGGCGTCCATCTGTCTCCTAGTACAGCCAGTGAGAAGCTCTTCCAGATTTCAGACCCAGGTTTCAAACAGTTTTTTTCACTCCAGCCCGCTATGAGGTCATAGTGATCCGGACTTGCTTATATGGTAAATTCTCCTCCCACATGCACGTTCACGACAACTGGAGCGAGGCAGTGCCGCCGCCACTGCCCATAGACCGTGTAGTGTTTAGTTTCAGTTTCGTTTCTCTTTCACGTGACAACACTGCCCCCTGCTGCAGCAGAAGTGTCAGGCTGCCAAATAAGGAGAAACCCAGCAGAACCGGAAGGCGGCGCTTTCTTCTGATCTCTGAGTTGCTCGTTAGGAAATAATTACAGCGTATTTTGAGTTATAATGGTGCAACGCTAATCTAGAGGCATCAAAGATTACACCTGTTTAATATAAAGTGATTTAAATATGGAGTCACAGGCACTTTAATGAATTTCTCTTTGTGGTGAAGAGGGAGCTGAGCCACAAAGCGACTGGTCAATCTACGGCCTAATCCTTACATTTGGCCATGAGCTTTGGGTAATAATCAAAAACGAGTTTCCTCTGCGGGGTGGTTGGGCTCAGACACCTGGGAGTGAATCACTCGAATCACGTCGACAGAAGCCAGCTGAGGTGGTTCATGCAGCTGGTCAGGATGCTCCCTGGTGAGGTGTTTGAGGCATGTCCTGCTGGAAGGAGATCCCAGGCTTGACCCAGGACACACTGGAGGGATTCAATCTCCAGGCTGGACTGGGAACGACTTGTGAAATCATCAGAGGAGCTGGGGAGTGGATGGAGAGACGATTATCTGGGCTTCTCTCGATATTAAGATGAAGACATAGGCACAAGTAAAAGCTTTAAACCAATGTGCTAGATGTTGTAGTGCTTTGATGAATGTGGTGGGAAATACAGGAACTTTCCACAGTCTCTTCAGCAGGGGTCAACTTAGGTCAACATTTGATGTTTCCACAGATCTGTTTAATAAAGTTTGTTTGAATGGCTTTACCTCTTAACTAATCTAGATTTTGTTTCATTTTTAACCCTTTATTTTTTTTTGTGCTTAGTGATTGTCACAGAAGTCAGACCTTACCAGAGGAAACGGAGGGAGGAAGGACAGAGGAGGGAAGGATGGAGTCCATTTCATCGGAGCAGTCAGCCACGGTGGACGAGCTGGTGGAGGAGTGCATCCAGTCCTTTGGTTTGTTATTAAAGTGATATACTGCATGTCTGAAGACATTTTAAATTGTTCCATTGTAGTGATGGCCTGAAATTATTTATCTATTCTACGTTTTATACATGTAAAGAAAACCAAGTGTTAAAATTGCTGCCTGTAGCCTATTTAAGGTTTCCATGACAACCTATAAGACACGTGCACATATGCACAGAGCAGACTTGTTAATGGTTGTTTGGTGAAAACTCTGTCAGTCCTAACAAATTCTCACACTGAGCATCTGATGGTCACACAGTTAGAGTTTTGTGTGTTTACATTGTTGAATGTAGGAATTAGAACAGGTTGGCATCTTCACTTCCACTTTTGAAGAGAAAATAATGAGGTTTGATTTAAAGGTGATATAGGTCATTTGGTAAAGGGTTTTTTCATGCCTCTCAACAACGTTCTAACATAGTATAGCTATATATTGTAGCAATTAAAAAAACCCCGAAAGAAACATAAGGTGGTTCCCTCGCAGTTCTCTAAAAACCTCAGCCAATCATACGTTTTGGACCGAAAGCAACTATTGGACAATCCGTCCGCCTGTCGCGCCGAAGCGCCTCACTTCTGGTTGTATCCTCCATTAATGCGTGCTGGAGCATTTTAAAGCAGAACATCCCAAGAGTCCCAAAAAGAAAAACACCTTTTCAGCTAGCAGAAAACAAAAAAACGTTTGGATGTAGAAAGAGAAAAAACCAGGGTGAACATTAGCATAGCCTTTCAATGGCTGGTGTTTGGCTCTTATTGTTTCTGTGGCAATGCGTTGTCCCATGTCCGGGAGACATAAGAATTATACCCGACGGGAGGGGTGAGAGCTCTGAGACGTGTTTGTGTAAAATAGCTAGCGATACCTAGCTTGTTTGAAAATTACACAGTGCAGCTTTAAAGGAACTGAGCTTGATGGTCCATGCTCTGCTCTCTGGAGAGATTTGAGACCACTGTAGTCAGGAAGCTCTACTTAGCATCATAATTCATGGATTCATTTTTATATTCTGATGAGACAAAGATTACGATTTTTGGACATAATAACAAAAATATGTTTAGAGGACTCAAGGTGAGGCTTTCAAACCAGACTATAATGGTGTTAGCATCATCATGTGGTACTGGTGCATCAAACAAGGGGGTCTACCTCCAGATTCTTCAAGTTCAAGGGCAACTAATGCTGTGTTGTGTAGCTCACTTGAAGTTGAAAATACTGTCAGTAGATTCTGACTAAATGGTATTTAATTTTCTTTTTTAAAGATGAAAAAGGCACTCTGAAGGACGCCTCCTTGGTCCGGATGTTCCTCATGATGCACCCCTGGTACATCCCGTCTACAGACATGGCTAAGAAGCTCGTCCTCATGTATCCTTTAACTTTACTCCCTTTGGGTTTTTGCCTTGAAGCATACAGGACTCAGAGTCACTCCAGTCAAATCTTGAACAAAAACCAACCTTGAGGAACAACCTTTTATCTCTTGTGTCATCCCAAATGGTTTGAATGAGGTTTAAGAGAAAGGTGCTGGATAAAAATCAGCTGTTAAAACGTGTTTGCACCCTAACTTAGGAAATCAGATCTCAAGAGGAGAGCTGTTCTGCTGAGCGTCGATCAAGAATATGCCACCTTGTCAAGTAAGGATCTGTCTCGTCTCCTGATCATTATTTATTAGGTCTCGATTCTGTCTTCTTTTGCATTTTGTTTTCTAATATGAAAAAGATTTTAAACATGATTATTTACCCAGAATCTTTACTGAGTTGGTTAAAACTATTCAGAGCTCATATACTAAGTAGACTACAGGCACAGATTTACATCAGCAGTTGGCAGAGTTGAACAGTTTAGTGGTTATTGACAGTTTTCATGATACCAAAAATGTTTTTTCCATTCTAGAAATAAAAGGGATTACTATAAAAATGTCAATTGTCAGGTCTATTTTGGATAAGAAATATTTCACAGAAATCTTTTGTAACAGACACTTAGGGTTGGGCGATCAGACGACTATATCGACCATCGGCAATAGGCTCAGCCAATCGCTGCCTGTTCTTTAAGAGCGATTTAATCGTCCCCTTATAAATAAATGTCTTAATTATTAACAATGTTTGGTTAAAGCCAAAGGACTCAGCCTACGTAAAAATAATAAATAAAGCTGTTTTAAATGTGACACAAACTCCTCCCAGCTGTAAACGTTTGTTTCCTCCTCCTCCTCCTCCGAGAGCAGCGGTGATTTATTTACTCGTCCTGTGACAGACAGAACGCAGCAGCTCGTCTTCAGAAAATACTTTGATCTAAATGATAACCACGGTGGTGGGGAGGGAAACAATCAGACTGGACTTTTTTCCAGTTTAATTGTGTTTACAGGTCAGTGTTACTCTACTCTGTGACTGAGTCACAACACCGGTCCAGTGTTAATATCTGACAGATCCAGCTCAGTATGAAACAACAAAAACAAAATTACAAATATAAAAAGCCTCCTTCAGTGAACACGTCGCTTTCATAAAATAAACCTCCGCTGCAGTTTGAAGTCTTTTTGAGCGATTTGGTGATGGAGCTGATATCAGCTGCTGCTAACTGCTAGCAATGTGTTAGCTTAGTTAGCATTCTCAGCAGGAGGGTGACCAGGTAGATGTTTGCTGCCACTATATGTCTGTTTAATGCCAAAGTAACCCCAAATAGGTGACTTTGTGTTTTTTGGACACAATTTTTGGACTTTTAATTTGACAAATCCATCCGTGCGTGTTTACATTGCTCCGCCCGCAAATATGTCAACATGTCATCTGCATGAATAAATCGCCCACCGTTGATTTTTGGACTGACGATGGGTGATTGGGAAAAAGTTGCACATCGCCCAACCTTACCTACCAGACAGTATAAAACTCATTTAACAGACAGGGTTGCTATAAAAGCAGCTACAGGAGCCTGGATGTTCAAGTAGGAAGTCACTGTGATACAATGTGTGTGTAAATGTTTGGAAATAGAAACATTTAGAAAAAATATATCAGGACGCTGCTCTGCATAGTGTGTGAGGGTCATCATAGAAAATATTTGACATACCTTAATATGCTGCAGTGTGAGTTGCCCTCATTCTGTCATCCTTACTTGCACTAACATTTCACATGGGTCCAGCCTTAATGATGGAGTGATTTTGAGCATCATCATGCCGAAATGAGTGGCTAATAAATAAATAATAAACTAAGCAAATGATCTTAGGCAAAATTGTAGCGGTTTACAATAGGTTTCCCTTTCACTTCCTGTAGCAGGGAGCTGGGAACTACTGTTCTAATTCATCAGTGGGACTTTGTTGAGTGAGAGTTTTTTCAAATCCCCAAAAAATAGCTGACAATTTGCCTTTGATCTGCAGCAGCATCTCTCCTCATCTGACTAGCCATAAGAATTGCTCCAATCAGAGGACTACTTCCTGTTTCTAGAGACTCCACCCACCTTGAGTGACATCTCTACAATACCTTTAACTGTATATGAATTATGAAATAGAAATTGGTAATATTTTTAGGCAAGCAAAATGGCTCAAACCCAACAAAAACGCACAAGAAGCAGCTTCATGTTTGGTCCACACACCAAACTAATTCCCTCTACACCCATCAGGACATGGCATACATCTGTGTCTCTTTCTGCCTTCGGCTCTCCCTGCAGGTACTGGATTTCTGAGTTCCCCGCAGAGTTCAATCTGAGTCCCGAGCTGGCGGAGCAGATCAAAGACTTTAAAGACCTCCTGACCACCGAGGGCAACGAGCTGCAGAGCCAGCTCATTGACCTGGACAGTGTGTGAGTGACATGGCTGCTAAATGCTGTGTGCTGTTGACAACGTGACTGAATGAGTCTGGCTTGTCAGCATGTTGTTTTATTGGCTGTTGATTGCTGAGCTGTGCAGAGAGGGTTCAGTGACTTGTTCATAAAAACATTCCTCTGTCCGATCTCAGCTTCCTTATTAGATGAAAGATAAGTTTGTTTTGCACATTTTTGCTTCGGAAAGTGTTCCAATCTAAATCCTGCATTAAATGACAGAGGTAGCTATAATGACTATAAAGTGAGAGCTTTATATTGTGACTGTTACGATGCTGTTTTCCCTCTCAGGCCATCTTATAAATGGAAGCGACAGGTGACTCAACGTGTCCCCTCTGTGTCCAAGAAGAGGAAAATGTCCCTGCTCTTTGACCACCTTGATTCTTGTGAGCTAGCTGAACATCTGACCTTCTTGGAGTACAAATCATTCTGCAAGATCCTGGTTAGTTTGAGCTCATCCTGAGGTGAAGATGTCAATCCAGTTTGGTGCTCTTTACAGCTAATTCATTTTCAGGTTCAACACCTCCACTGTTCTTGCTAAACTAAAGTACATCATATTGTACCACACTGTAAAGTAACATATTGTGTTGTGCCATACCACGCTCCATCATACCATATTCTGTCGTATCATACCACATTGTATTGTATCACATTGGATCATTTAAATCTTGCCACACTATCGTATCATATATTTTATTGTATCATACATTTTACATCATATTGTACCATACCACACCTTACTGCCTCATAAATCATAACAACATATTGTGTTATACCATATCACATTGTTCTGTTTTGGGTCTAAACTGCAACCAATTTGGTCGCAAATGCGACCTAATTTCTAAAAGGTGCCACTAAAAAATATCATAGGGCACCAGTGCGACCAGCTGTTTGAAGAAAAAAAGTCTTCCTGTGCTTTAGGCATTAGATCAGAGATACTCTGAAATACAAATCTTAATGGGAAACTTCAAATCTTAGCCTGGTAAACCAGATTATATATAGAGTCAGGCCACGGTCCACTGAAACGGCTCGTTCATAGGGCCGGGATCAACGGTTGTCAACCAAACCGTCTTCACATGCTATTGGATAGCGCTAGGACCAATCAGAGCCGTTTAGCAGCAACCAGAAACAGCTGGTAGATTAAACTTTTACCGTATCCCGTCGGCAAAGCGGCCAATAAATCCTCTTTCAAAATAAAAGACATAAGTTCCTCTATCTGTTCACGTCTTGGAGAAAAGCCCAAGTCTAAATCGTCTAAAGTTGATAATAAAGACGTTTCAAATGAAAGCGGTTCCCGAGCTGCCGCCATGTTGTTTAAATTAGTCGGGACTCTGACATCATCGGCTATTCCCGCCCACCAACCCGTTAGAGCATTGTGATTGGCCCAGTACGAGACTGACCTGACCAATCAGTGGGCTGCAGAGGTTCCAATGAAGCGTGGCTAGACCAAAGTCTGCAGAGCAGAACTGACGGTCTAGTTAACCAGGCTACCAAAATCTATCAACGAGTCATCAAACGAGCGGAAGTGCTGCTTCATCAGAGAGCAGCCAGAGATAGGAACCGGTGCAATTCAGGAAAAAATAATAAAAATCTGCAACGCTGAACGTCTTCCTGTGGTTCAACCACAGAAACGCATTAAACCAGAAGTACGAAAATATAACTCTTAATAGGACACATCGACGCCGTCGCTGAGTGATTCAGCGGTCCGGAGGGAGACGCCGATAAACTATTTCTACAGCCTGAGAGCAGCGACACGCTCCAGATGTGAAACTACTACATCAGTCAGCTGTAGTCAGATCATCAGAGTGTTATGATGAGAACAATATCGCACTGATAGCATGGATTTAATGAAGGAACTACGGCTCAGGAGACACAGCAGCATGCAGGTCAAATGTGCAGCTCTTGGTCTGCACCTAACTTTTGTGCCGGTGTGCCTAAGAAAAAAATGTAGGCGCACCGATGCAACCAGTGCAAAAAGTTAGTCTGGAGCCCTTTGTATTGTCCCACACTGTACTACTGTATAACATTTTATACAACACTGTACTATAATGTTTCATGTTGCATTTCATATCATTTAGTCTATATTTTGTTATAGTAGGATAAAAATCATTTGAAACATTAATTTAAAGGGATACTCCACCAGAAAGTGGTTTTTTTGTCTCTTGTCATACTGTATTCTTCATAGTTAGATAAATGGGCAAAAACGATTTATAACCAGCCCAGCCGTTATCCTGATCCAGCAGTACTTCTTTAGCATTAGCTTAGCATAAAACACTGTAAGTGAATGGTAACAACTAGCATTGTGAGAAAAACTATGAGGAATATGGCAGTAGACAAAAAAAAAATCACTTTTATGTGCAGTGTCCATCCACTTACATCCATAAAACTGAGTATGTTGTGATATTATTTGGAATAAACTATGTTTAGCATTATTCTGCTTCTCTTCAGTTTCAGGACTACCACAGCTTCGTGATGCACGGCTGCACAGTGGATAACCCCATCCTGGAGCGCTTCATCACCCTCTTTAACAGCGTTTCCCAGTGGATTCAGCTTATGGTGCTCAGCAAGCCCACCGCCCCGCAGAGAGCTGCCGTCATCTCCCATTTCATCAGAGTGGCACAGGTCTGTGTGCTTGGATGGTTAAGATCTGGGTTCAAAAGATCGACTTCAGGCTACATGTAAAAACAAACTGACTGAGGGTGATAGCCTCGGGCTGAAAAAAGGAGATTAAAAAACTGCACAAATTGTGAGAAAGGCAAACAAATTTTCTGAGAGACCTCTTTAACCTTTTAAATGACAGGTCAACTGGTTCTTAGATCCCATTTCAGTCCTTAAATCTTATTAAGTCATGCACTGATTGTACGTAAAAAGAAATCTGTGTAACTATAATGAAAAAAATGGAAGGTTCAGTAAAAAGTTTATTAGCATGCATTGTATTGAAAAAAGCATGGTCAGTTTTATGGTATTTTAATAACCCTTAATGGTGATAATCTGTAAAACAAAGTAGCTTAAAACATTTTTTCATGCCTCTTAAGAATGTTTTAAAATAGTATAGCTATAAATATATTGTGGCGACTAAAAAAACCCAGAAAGAAATTAATAAAGTGGTTTATCTAAAAACCTCAGCCAATCAGAACAAAGTCAACTATTGGACAATCCGGTTTTCTGTCTCGCTGAACCGCTGGACTTCAGCGCTCCCTTGGATCCTCAATTCATGGGATTGGCACATTTTGTATTAAAACTACCTGAAAGTGAGAGAAGGAGAGACATGGCGGCTGCTACCGCTTCAATGTTAGGGAAAAATACCAGAGTCCCCAAAAAGAAAAACACCTTTTCAGCTAGCAGAAAACACAAAACGTTTTTCCACCCCTGTAGACCTGCAGCCGGATGAGAAGACCACAGTAACGGTGTCATCAGAGGAGGTGGAGTTAAGACTGAGGATCCTCTTCTTCTCCATGAATGTCATACACTGAAAGAGGCAAGGGTCACACACAGGAAGGCAGATGAACAAGAAGGGCCTGTGGTCAGGGGTCAGAGCAGAGGTCAGAGTCTATATCAGAAAGGCTGTAGAGGTCTGTCATGGTCATGGACAAGGCAGGAATGATGGGAAAAACACACAAAAGCAGGGAAGGACCGCTGGATTTCTACAGGAACAAGAGTGTTGATAATCTGGAGGGAGGCAGCCTGAGGAGAGCAGCACAGGTGAGACAGGGAGGCAATTAGGCATGGCTCAGGTGGGCTGAGTGAGGCTGATTAGAGTAGAGGAAACACAGCGATGTGGAAACACGGCACGGAAAAAAGAACTAAGAATCAATCTTTCTAAACACTTGTGTTTTGCCGTCTTCTACTGTTTCGTAGCTTTGATAGAGGACCCCCTTGAAAACGAGATGGCTCATCTCAAGGGGCACTATCCTCTTTAAATATAAGTAAATAAATAAATTACTAAGATGCAAAGAAATACAAGTTTTCATTGCTCTTTCTTTGTGTAGAAAGCTGGGAAGCTAAAAGCTTAAAGGAATAGTAAATTGATATTTTTATAGTTTTTTCTTTCATTTATTGAGTAGAGGCAAGGTATCTCACCCTATTTTAGTTATCGAGTATTCTATCAAACAATTCATTGATTCCTCTACTCTGATACAAAAGTACAACCAGCTGTTCCCAACTACACCAGTTAGAAGCTGCTGTCAGATCAGTGCTCTCATATAGATGCTGCTAAAGCTCAAATAAAATATGTTTCAGCCTGTTTATTTATTTAAACACTTTCCAGAGCATTGAATTTTTATTAAGAAGGTGCCAGTCATTAGACCTCACAGCTCTGTCCAACAACAAGACTCCAGGATGTTTGTGACTCATTTTTTTAGGGATGCATCGGCATGATACCGATACTGGTACCGAAAAAAATATCGGTATCGTGCCGATGCATCCCTACAAAAAGAGTCACAAACATCCTGGAGTCTTGTTGTTGGACAGAGCTGTGAGGTCTAATGATCGTACCGATACCATGTACTCATACTGGTTAAAGTAAACCGATACCAGGAACTGATACCGGCAATGTATCAGGCTGATACCGATACCATATATTCATACTTGTTAAAGTTAGCCAAAAATAGAAGAAAATAGAACCTGTCTTCCAATTCATTGCATTTTTTGTGCGGTAGAAGTATCAATATCATTACTTGGTATCGGCAAGTACTCAGATTGAAGTATCAGTATCTTATCGGTTAGAAAACAGTGGTATCGGTGCATCCCTACTTTTTTTTTTTAAAGACGATAAATTCTCATAAGAGACAGATGTAGGAAAGAGAATGAACTGAAAAACATGGTGTTCTACCTTGACTCTTAATTCTCTCTTTCTTAAATAGAGAACTCTGGTCTCACTGTTACCTAATTTCCACTACGCTTGTGCTGGTGCTCAGCCGGTGCTGAACTTGGAACCTAAGAGAACCGGCCCACTCACACTAAACAGGAGCTCAGCGGGAGCTGCATGATATTACATCACAGGTCACGCCCACTAAACATAAACAAACATGGCCGAACTCGGTGTGTTCGTGTGGGTTATTCTGCAAACTTTGAGAATGTATTTTAGTATTGCTAAATGCGTTGTTTTTTCCTTCCACGCTCCACGTTACCGGGCTTTGGGTCTCCGCCATTTTCTCTTCTAAAGCTCCCTATCACTCCGCCCACCGCTCGACACATCACAGGTTCTTTTGACTGGACCAGCAAAGTTTAGGGGCCGGTTGGGTGCTAGGAACCTGCACGGGAACCAGGGCAGTGGAAAAGGGCCATATAAAGACTTCTGACTCCAGTTGTAATGAAAAACACATCAGCTGTGTGTAAAAAGTTGTTAAAGCAGTGATATTGTGATTTCTGAAACATATGATCACTGAAGTCACATGGTTTAAACCAAGCCTCCATTCTATTAATTTGCCTTGATGACTTGAATTATTTGATGAATCCTGTCAGCTCTAGCAGACAGCAGTCAAACAGTTCAGAGACTCAGTGAGAAATCTTCTTGGATTAGTCAAACTAACAGATATAAGCTGGTCTATTTACGGGTCAAATTCTACCATCTAAAACCACTCAAACCACAGAAATAGGACAGTCACATATTTTGACACCACATCACTCTGTTATTTGGATCGGGTATGCTCAACTCGTCACGTCTTGCTTAACAAGGTTGCACAAGGAATGTGTTGCAATGGACGGCTCTCCCATAGGCTTTAATTATTAAACATGGGCGGTTTTCAGAACGAATACTCGTCTAATTATAAAGTGATGTGTTGTCAAATAAAGCATTTATATGAACTGCTATAAAATGTTGAGGTTTGTATTGTCTTAATGGGTGAGAGTTCATCCTTGAATAATTCCTCCTCTGAGTGTCTCACACAAGACCTTCTGATTCTCCAAACTGGGATCTCGTTGACTGTAGTGACAGCAGGTTTAACACTGGCTGCTCCACAAAAAGCCACTTTAAATATGGGACCTTTTATTTTATGATAATATTGCAGTGAAGAAAAATGTAAGTTCCCCAAATCATTAGAAAAGCTGATGAATGCAGAGCCGTTAGAAAGTATTTACCTTCTTCTTTTTGTTTATTTTTCACTTAAAGCTGCAATAGCAAATTTAGAAAACATCATAGGGCTGGGTGATATGACCT
Organism: Callopanchax toddi; assembly: GCA_006937965.1. Classification (NCBI taxonomy): domain Eukaryota; kingdom Metazoa; phylum Chordata; class Actinopteri; order Cyprinodontiformes; family Nothobranchiidae; genus Callopanchax; species Callopanchax toddi. The sequence continues at coordinate 3,069,451 of SSNR01000053.1, read as the reverse complement.
CAAATCATTATCATGATTTATTGAGGAGTTCACCTCGATAACGATTAATGGACGATAACTACCTGTATGCTCAAAAACAAAAGTTGTCCACTAGATGGAGCTGTAGCAGCATAATTGATCCACAGACTAAAATTTCCTGCAAACATAAATATTTAAGATACAATATGTTCTATTCTACAGCTGCATCATGTGATTATTGTCACATTTGAGTTGTTAATCAGGTTCTCTATAAAGTTTGGTTGAAAGGATGTGACTTGTTTCTAGTCCTTCTGCAGTCTGACTTCTGTCTTTTGTTTTCATCACATCCTCCTTGCTGAATCCATCATGTTGTCAAATGATTAATGAACAACTTTCTGGGAATAAGCTTCTCCTCGACCAAATTTACCTCAGACACCACTCCAGATTGTAGTCCGCTTGCAGCTGGCTGCAGTAAAACCCGCGGAGCCCCACGACATCAAACAGAAAGCTGCCGTAAGTGGCGGCTAGCTGCAGGCAGCTATCAGTAGCCGCTAACAGTGAGCTAATGCGGCCCGCTAGCGACACGGAGCAACGAGCCCGCTGCTTCATGTTTGAATGAGTCTCCATTTCCTTGTTTTCCCTTTCTTGTTACAAACTGGATGGGTGGAGTCACGTGACTAGCACATGACGCGGACTAGTCGAGTCATGGTTTCTTAAAGGGACATGGACATCCAAAACCTACTTGCTTCTTTTCATTTTTAAAAATACCGAACATACGAATATGGGCAAAATGACGTCGGTTAGAGTTATAAAATTCAGTTACTTTCGATTTATCGCCCAGCCCTAATAGCTATAAATTTAATGTGGCGATAAAAAAAAAAGAAATTAATGAAGTGGTTCTCACGCATTTATCTAAAAACCTCAGCCAATCACACATTTCGAATTGAAAGCAACTATTGGACAATCCGGTTGTCTGTTTCGCCAAACCGCCACACTTCTTTGGGTCCTCCATTCATGTGCGCTGGAGCAATTTGCAGCAGAACATGCCGGAAGTGAGAAGTTTGCCATTTGACAATGGCAGAGAAGGAGAACAGTCATTATGCCGTATATTCATATGTTTAAACTGTTCACTTACCGGTGATTCCACCATATTGAGCCACGAAAACTGTGACTGGTGTTTTGCACTCTTTTGTTCTGGGACCATGTTTGTGTAAGCTAGCAATACCTAGCTTGTTTACAAATTATAGGGTGCAGCTTTAAATGTTTCAGATCAGAACACAAAATTCAATATGAGACACAGATGACCTGAGTAAATACAGACGGCAGTTTTCAAATGATACCTTTATTTGTCAACAGAACAAAGCTATTCAAACCAACCTGACCTTATGTGAAAAAGTAATGACCCCTTTTGTTGAATCCTGAATTAATTAGGATTATTCAGATTGTTTGTAAAGCTGAGTTCAGTTCCACCCAGGTCTGATTAAAGCCAGACCTGTAGGATTAACAAATCACTTCAACAGAACCAACATGAAGGAGGCTAAAAGATCTCAAAAAGCAACACATCACGTCCTGTTCTAAAGAAGTTCAAGAGAAGAAAATCTCATGACAATATCTAAAAACTTTATGGGATTTGTCTTCTTTTATCTGTAATTATTCCGGTCTTTTCTCCTCAGACATAAGGTTTTAGTTACCTTTTGGTTGACGTGTTTCGACCTGCAGCTGTGGTCTTCATCAGACGTGTCGCTGATGTTTGCGTGACGTGTTTTTATCAGCTGTTCTTCTGATGGTGTGACCGGTCTGGGTTGGTCATGCCTCCTATGTATATACCAGTCACAAAGGTTGATGCTTTCAGTCAGCCAGAAGATGAATTATTACAATGCTTTTGGTATTTTAAAAACAAATCTGAAGGTTTTCTAGTAAACTTCATCATTTCTTTCTTTCTTAGCCATAATTCCTGATGAGATCTGTCTCTAATCCTAACCCTAACTCTCTCCCACACAGTGTCATCGTCTTGCTGAAGAGTGATCCCTATAAATGGCGTTCTGGGCCTCACTGTAATTGGTTTCATTTTAGCTTGATGTTATCGTTTGCTTTGGTCTGGCAGAGCTTCTGGTGTATGTGACGATCCACTCATCTCCTCTGAAAATGGGGCTTCACTCAAGCGGAGAAAGTGCAGATGTATTTTCCTCCTAATAGGCTGCAGTGCAGAGGGAACACACATCCTCATTACTTTCCTTTTGGATTGTTTTTTTATGATTAGCTAAAAGCTCGATCTGCTCCTATCATATAAATAAATATACACTTTATGTCATCGCTGTCTGCACCAACCAGCCATCAGTCAGCTATGATTGATTCTGCCGGGTCTCAGCGGGTTTCTTCACCTTCCTCTGCTGCTCCAACACCCAGCAGAGCTCCTCTAAGTGTTTCGCTCTCATTGATTATGATTCATCTGACTTGTTCCAGTGTTTTCTGAAGCTGTGAAACTAGGGGAGAGGACAGATGCTGGTATTGACCAGGATCGTTAGATGAGCGCAGCAGCTACTGTTGAGTTATGCAGGAATCAGGAGACTTTTCTCTCACCCTATGAAACAATCTGTTTTATTTGTCTTTTTTTTAATTTCCAACAGAGTAAACCAATCGATCCACATCTTCTGTCCTAACAGCTTTTGTCCTGGTAGAAAATGATTGACTTTCATGACATTTGGCTGGTGGCAACACGTTGACATTTTCAGGTTTGAGTGAGATATCTCCCCATCTGGCTGACGGTTCTCCTGAGGATTAGATGTAATGCCTGTGATGATCCCCTGATGTTTCACCATCAGCAGCATTTCCTAATAGAATTCCTCCAGTTGTCAGCTGCTTTAGATTTGAGCTTTATTATGGGTTTATTCGTTTCCTCTGACGGGTGTTCTAGAGACTTCTGTATGTGAAAACTCAAACTTAAAAAGATGTTTGGGTCATTCTGAAGTGGCGTTCTATCACATATTTATCTACAGTAAGGACCTATGACATCACTCAAAGTGGGCGGAGTGTTCTACAAACAAGAGGCCGTCCTCTGACCGGACAATAGTCAGGACTAGTCAGTCGGATCGGTGACAAAAAGGAGCTAATTTTTAGGTTTAAGAACAACTCTTGCTCAAAAAACACTATACAGTGATCCCTCGTTTATCACGGGAGTTATGTTCTAAAAGTAACTCGCATTAGGTGAAATCCACGATGTAGCAGTTTTATATTTTTACAATTATTCCAGATGTTTTAAGGCTTTAAATCCCCTCACTACAGACTTCATACACTTTTCTCAGACAGGCATTTTCACACCTTTCTCTCTAGTTTAAACACTACCAGACCATCAGAACGGCAGAGTAAACGATTTATTGATGTATTGATCCCGTCTGATGGACACTGTGTGTTTCGTCGCGGTAAAAAGCCCACAGCTGCTGCGGTGCAGCACCGATCACCTGCTCTATGTTTTTTTTCCCCTGCCTGCTGCGCTCTCATAAAGGAAGGGAGCATGAGGGTGTGACTCGGTCTAGCGTCCAGCCAAGAGGCACCTTGGGTAGTCCAGCGTGCAGTGCGTGTTCTGCAGAGAGGAGTCAGGATGCATTGCACTCGGTGACACTCGGGGAACCGCGCTGTACAGAGGAGATCGACTGACAGTGGTCAGGGCGCAGAACACAATGTGCTGCAAAAAACAAAAAGCATGCAAAATTGCACCAAAACAATCTGTGAAAGGTGAACTGTGTTATAGCGAGGGACCACTGTAAAACCTTTAGATCTCTACAATTCAGCATGACACCATTTGTTTAGGGTATGGGGTTTTTGCTGCTGTAGCATCACATACAGTATGGAAGTGTAGTAAATGAGATGTTTGGTTAAAACAGACTAAAAAACTGCCTCATGCTAAATTAGGAAATATAGTGTTCTTCTTGATTTAAATGCTGGACAATTAGCTGCTAATTTGATATTATGGATCTGACTATCCATGAGTAGTACTCTGTTACGACCCGGCTCGTTGGGCCACAACATAAAATGGAGACTGAACACATAGGCGGATCTTCTAAAAAGTTTTTATTAAAAAAAGGAGCCATCCTCCTAAAAACTCCAGCCTCTGCCTGGCTGGTGGCAGCTCCAGTGTTGCTCCTCCTCAGGCCTCTCCCAGCAGGCTTTATGCCTGCTCTCCCAGGTGCAGCCCAATTAGCAATCAGACCATGCAGATTGCTGCACCATCAGAAAATGGCCAGAGGAACTGCAGAGGGGCGTAACATGCTCCAGTCAGAGGACTACATCCTGTTTCTTTCTAGCAAAGCCGTGAGTTTAGTTTGCGTTGATGTGCTGCTCGTCATGGAGTCAGTTCGTAGGAACTGGAGGAGTTTACCAGACAGACTGATAGAGTTACAGCCCTTTGTCTGAGTCTGGATGAGTAATCAGATTACCAGACCTGAGCTCAAACAAACATATAGAGGTGAATTTAAATCTATTTATAATGAAATTGGTTAAGTAGGTTAGAAGTATTGGTGCTTTGTAGGGCTGGGCGATGTGGCCAAAATAATAAACTGACTGTAGCTGTTCTGTGGACTGGAAGGATCTTCTGTGCTGCAGCAGATCTGGATAAACCTCTGACTGAAGCTGTTGAGTTAAGATAACAGCTCAGTATCTGGTCTGTAGTTTCATGTTCTGGATTACACCATCTGTTGTTCACAAACACTGATAATCCACCGTCTTTGCTTTTTCTACTCCTCTTCAGATCTCTGTCTGCTTGTATCATCGGAAAGACAGACAGAGGGATGCTTGAGTCAGAGATATGATCCTGCAGCCACGTCTTAGTGAAACAATGAGTCCTCCTCAGTGTCCATCTTATTCACGAGAGAGCTCGCTGTTAGAAGATGGAAGCAATGGTCTAAGTTTCCTCTTCCTCTCCTGGTCTACATCCACGCCTCATCCTCTTTCACTCATTTGAGATTTTGGGTAGAAGTTCAGTTTTTATTTAAAGCAAAAAGCATCCAGCGACCTCACCTGTATTTAAAACTAGGGATGTTCAGATACCACTTTTTTCAAAACCGATCCGATTCCGACACTTAAATCCGAGTACTCACCGATACCGATACTTCTACCACACACAAAAATGCAACGAATTGGAATACAGGTTTTATTTTTTCTTCTCTGCTTTTTACAACAAATAACAGCGTTAGATAAAAAAATAAAATATATTAATAAAAGTGATCACAAAACTAAAATATAAGATGAAAAATAACCATTTTCTGTGATTTCACAGTGAAATTATTGCAGTTTTCCACATTTTAACCAAATAAAATGAACTATTTGGCACCATCTCCAGCTCTCAACCCACACTGTTCCTCTTTAGCTCAATAGCTCCCCCTAGTGTTCAATATAGGAAACTACAACAGAAATCACAAGCCACAGACAGTGAAGTCACTGGTATTGGTTCCTGGTATCGGGTAACTTTAACCGATACCAGTATTGGTATCGGTATATCCCTATACAGTATAAAACTTGAGATCTACATCAAAACTCCCTGGTTAGATTGTCTCTGTCTGCCCTCATCAATAGTGTTACCCTTTACCTTATTCAGCATGGTTATTTAAGAAAGTGACTGTTCTTTATATGTTTAAAAATCCAATAGTTTTATTAATCAAACCATTCCTTTAATCAAAGTACAAACCTAAGTCCGGTCCATAGAAAATACACAATTTAAAATAATTATCAACAAAGAACTTCTGTTTAGAACAATAATTGTGCTACTTCATCTCTTTTTAGTAAGAACATCAAATATTGTTTTGAAACTTTAAATATTGTAAATGTTTTGTAAAATGATCAAGCTGATCATTGTTTTAATCCTATGGTAAAGTTTATAGTCCTTTTTGAACAGATTAGAGTGAATATGTGGAATGTTGAAATCAATCAAATGAATAAGCTCTTATTATGACTCCTACTGTCACACTGAAGTCTTCCGTTCCAGTTTATTTCACTTTGTGTTTCCGTATTTAGTCGTCACCTCCCAGACCTATTATTTTGCCCACATCCATGGGATAAGTCAGTCCTTGCTCGGCCTCATTGACGGTTATGTGTTCGTGTGATGCAACTCAGCTCTCTGCAAAATGATTGCAAATTGATTCCTGAGGGTGTCTGAGCTGGATCAAATGATCCCCCGCCCGCGCCAGGCCTCCCATGCAGCAGAGACCCCATTGATTTGCAGCGAGATGCCAGAAGGCTGAAGGGCAGCGAGGAGCCCCGCAGAGAGAGCTATTCATTAAGAGTTAGCTCAACTTTAACACACACAACAGTCTGTACTACTAAGGAACTCATGTCTTAACCCTTTAAATAAGAAAAACTTTAAATTCCAACCTCAGAGTGCGAATAGAGCAGTGGCGAGGGTCATTATTCACAAAACATGTTAAAATATTGTCTGTGTGTGAGCGATTTGTATGAGTGACTGGTACTTTAATCCTTTTGTTGTTGTTTTAGGTGTAATTACTTTTTCACATAGGGATCCACCATCACTCCACTATAACAAAGAAAACCACCCAACTGGAGGAAGAATTTCATGAATTTATTTAAAGAAAAAAATGGGGTCTAACAGGATGCCAATGCAAAAATGATTTCAAACCTAAAAAACAACAACCAATATTTCACGTTTCATTTCCTGCCAAACTGGTTACAAAGTAGTAGGTAGAAGAATTTTTATAAATGACTTCATTTACAATCATCTTCATTTGTCTAACTACTTACAATGTATAGTTTCGAAATAATATATAATGTTCAAATTGAAAACAGTAGAAGAAAAATATTCAAAACTAGAAACAAAAAAAAAATCTTTTCAGAACCGTCACTGTTCAGAATTAAACAGCTGTTTTTCATGTTGATATTAATTTAAAGTGTGTTTTTTTTGTTCTTTTGAACTGATTCATGTTTGTTCTTTGCTGATGTTCGTTTCTTAGACTATTCCAGATTTTGACCCCTGAAACTGAAACTTCTGACTCCTGCTGTTTTAGTTCATAATAGATCAAAATGACCAAGTGGTGGCGCTAGAGAGGGAAATATTCCTCCTTTTATTCAGTCAGCTTCCTTTTAATTTAAACCAAAACTCTTCACTTGAATAAATGTATCTTCTTTAACAGAGTCAGCTGATTTCAGGCACAGACATGAAATGAAAATCGAACTACGTCCTGATGAACTAGTCAGGCGTTTATTCAAGCATACAGTAAATCATGAGGCACTTTTAACAGTTTCATGCAAAGTATATGAAAAAGAAGTGCAACTACTGAGAAGTATTAAAAACACTGACTGTAAATAATGTGGCTTTACCAGGGTGCCCTCAGTGATCCTGCAAAAACCAACATGGTACTTTGGAAACTTATTTACTCTAATCCAGTGGTTCCCAAATGGTGGGGCACCCCCTAGGGGGGTGTGGTGTAATTGCAGGGGGGGGGGGGGGGG
>SSNR01000053.1:2997017-3058978 GCA_006937965.1 Callopanchax toddi | reverse complement strand
GGGGGGGGGGGGGGGGGGGGGGGGGGGAATAAGGTCCACACTGCACAAAGCTTTACTTTAACTTTAACTCAAACACTTTATCAAAAACTTAAAACCAAACTGAGAACATGAACTGTGAACAAATCAAATCCATCCATTTTCTGTAGCCGCTTATTCCTCCACAGAGGGTCGCGGGGCAGCTGGTGCCTATCTCCAGCGGTCAAGGGGCGAGAGGCGGGGGACACCCTGGACAGGTCGCCAGTCCATCGCAGGGCACAAATCAAATCATTTTCTAAAAATAATAATGAACAAATGAATGAATGAATCATTATTTTGAACATTTTAACAAGTTAAAAATAAAATATACAGTTATTACAGACATTAAAAGTTACAAATATCACAACAATCACACACAAAAATGAAAAATTGTCCTATTCAGTTTGAAATGGAGTAGGAGGAAGCTAATGCTTTTTAAATCCTACCCCCATCGTACTCATCTATTACTGTATATATAATACAATTTTATATAATGTACAAAATCTGAGATAAACAAAATGAATAAAAACAGATAAAAATAAAGTAAAAAAAAAAAAAATATATATATATATATATATATATATATATGTAGAATAATAAAAAAACTGATAAAAATAAAATAGAAAACTAGTAGCATACAAATAAAACTTTCATTGTTTGAAGCCTTTTTTAAAAATTTTGCAATTAGTTCTCCATGTTAACATATGTCAGCTGACACATCACCCAGCAATCTTCCAACAGATCCTCACTGTCTACTTAAGACTGTTACATTCATGTACTCTTGCAATAAAGATTTTTTATATAATTTTTAAAAATTTTGATGACGTGTCTGCTTCTAAGTCCACTTTTGTTCAGAGGACCAGCCAGCTGGTAACCAGGAACAACCGAGTCAGCACATTTAAATAAATGTGATCTAGTCCAGTCATACTAGTAGTTAACCATGATAAATACTGATAAAATATAATACTTACATATAGAGCGTTTCTTTATGGATGTGCTGATGCCTGTTGTGCGTGCTGCTGAACTGGTCTGCCAGGTCGGTTCCTAAACCGGTTTAAGGCTCAGGTTAAAATGGATATCTCTACACTGAGGTGTTCGGACCCTCTTTTTTAACGATGTGTTTTTCAAATCACTCATTTTCCAGCTACCAAAGAGGCCGCAGCTGCACAAATAGCCGTTAGCGTTAGCTGCTACTTTGTTGTACGTGGCTCTATTCCAGCCTCTGATTGGTCTAACACAGATCAATGCTTAATACGATTGGCTGTTCATCTGTTTTTATATATCAACATTTTATCGACCTGTTCATATTGCTCTATTGAGGAAAAGTTATTCTGAGATATATATCGTTATTGTGTTATCACCCAGTCCATGCCCATTTTAGGTGCTTCTGTTGCCATGTAAGAGTTTATGAATCTAAAAGTTTAGAACAAAATTAACTCAATTACAAACTTTTTTTCACTTACATGATTTACACGCTTTAAATGAAGGTTTAGAATCAGTTTCAGCTTCGACCCAGGCGCCATCCAAAATGGCAGCTTACTGTTCCTCAAAATAACGGGTTAAACACAGAAGAATAACTTTCCCAGAGGATTAATAAAGGATACATTTGTAATCAGATTCAACCTGTAACCTTCCCCTGATATGAAAACATTTGGCTCTGACTTGAACCACAACTTACAAACTATTTTTGACTCACGAAATTAGCAAACAGCAGAGTTTTAACCCCGCTGTAACATTAACTGTAACATTAACTAAAGAGTTGATGGGTTTTTATAAACTTGTGTCATATTGTTACCAAATCATCTGCATACATGTGAATATTACAGTTAATTGATATATAATGTAAACAGTAGTGGTCCTGACAACTTCACAGCAAATGATTTATGACTCTAAATGTTGTATCTTTAATAAATCTGTCTCTATGCTCATCCTTTCACTTAGAATAAATCTCACTCCTCTGTTCATCCACAGGTTTTTAATAACTTAATTGAACTGGTGACGTCATGTGGAAACTACAGCCAGTACCGCAAGCGCTTCTCCGAATGCTCCGGCTTCAGATTCCCCATCCTCGGCGTGCACCTGAAAGACCTAATTGCCGTGCACGTGGCACTGCCGGACTGGGCAGACAAAGAAAAGACGCGGGTGAATCTGGCAAAAACCCAGCAGCTGTACACCATCCTTCAGGAGCTGACGCTCATCCAGAACACGCCGCCGAACACTGATGCGAACATGGACCTGCTCAACCTGCTCACAGTGAGTCTGAAGGGCGAGTTTGAACCTAGTGAACTAATACACCACGGTGCTTAGCATGGGTAACCGCCAGCTGTCCTAACAACGGCCTAAAGTACACTTTATACCTCTTATATGAGATGTTATGATGCATTCAGGTACAACACGTAACATCAATAATCCACACTGAAAAAAGCAGCCGCATAGAAGAGAAAAGAAGATCTTACACTCCCTGATTTTAGCAGGTCTGCACATGACCAGATTCAGAGTGAGCAGAGTAATGGATGAACAGAGCTGAGGGATTTTCTTCTTTACTTTAGACTTGACCTCTCTTAACCCCGGCACCGAGGGCAGCTCCATTCCCCACAACAGGTTTGACCCCCAAACTTGCCTCACCTTTATCAATCTATACAAGCTGCATTTCCACTTAACAGGAAGAAGTTCAGCTAAAAGCCTGAAACAAAAGCTACTATCTAACAAAACAACATGACAAAGCTTCAAACAGACAATATATGCATATCCAAAAAACTGACTGGAGCTCAACATGATGCAAAGCAAACATATATCACATGAAGGCTCAGGCTCCACACATTACAACAGTTTCAGTTTCATCATCCTGCAAGCAAAAATCAGTCAAAGATGAACAAAGACTAACTTTGCTTCAAGCATCCATAACTAGAGCTCATGTTTGCTGTTTAGTAAATCATGTTTGAGTGAAAATATCCACCAGAATCAGGCAGTCCATCGTTCCTGTGTCACACTGAAATCATGTCATTTTCATGAACCTTGAATCAGTGGCTACTGTCCAGTGTAGCGTTATATAGGGTAAAGTTGTATATATTGAATATTATTATTATAATTATTCTTAATAATTAATAATAATAGTCAAAACCTCGTAATTAGGGCACCACCCAGCGTTTTCTTTGGAAGGTAAGCTGAGACAACCTTGAATATTATCCTATTTGTATTTTATTGTTATTTATCATTTATCAGTCTGAATCTGAAAGAAGTAAGCTCGTTACCCATTTTCGATATGAAAAACACAAAAATCACTGGAAGCCCATTTATGATTATATACGGATAAATTTATTTATTTAGAGAGGCAAGGGAAGGGGCTAGCAGTTAGCGCCTTCTGGTTTTAAAGGGCAGGGGTGGAGTCGGGTTCAGCCAATGGTGTGGTTGACTCCACCTTCATCTGCATAAAGGGGAAGTACTTAGGAATGGCTTAGAGGGGATTAAATTTTGATGAGAGGAATAAAGTTTCTAATCAATAAAATAAACCTTACCACTTTTCTCTCTGAGACGTGAAGAGTTATTCAGAATCACCTTTTAGACTGCGTGCATCATGTTTATTCTAAGCATAGCAACACATTAACTCCCACATCAGATTAATCAGAGAAATCAGTTACTCTTAGCTTAAGAGTACATACGAATAACATTTCTAGTTTCTTGACTAGATTAGATTTAAAAGAGATAATTTGGTATCATGTTGATAAACAATGTGAAAAGTCTTCAAGGAAAATTAACCAAAGAACTTTTACCTAAGTAAATCAAACAGGGAAAAATCAAACTATTTCTTGTAAACACATTTTAAAAGTAAACCTGTGGATATTAACCTTTCTTTATATCAATTGTGTTTTTGTATCACATTGAAGTTTTTATTTCATCTAGAATCTGTGAGGGTGAAGGGAGGTTATCAGAGACATTTTTAAAGACAGGAGAGACAAAGGAATTCCTTTGTTTTTCTTCACTGGGTGAGAAAAGGTGGGGTGAGGATCTTCTGGCTCCATCTCGTCTGTTATCGAAACTCCCTTTGATCACCATCCTGAAAGTTTGTTATTTGAGCAATTATCACCAAGCTATAAATTAGCATCCGCATTATCTTTACTGTCACAGAAAGATGAAAAGAGGGGTCCTTCCTCAGGACAGGCATTTACGACTGCCTGTAGCTGTTGATCCTCTCACAGTGTGAGCTGCTAGGGAGAAGAGTTAATTGTCACACAAATAAAAATCTATTTCTTGATCTGGACCATATACTTAGAAATAACGTCAATGTTCATTACACCAGCCACCATACAGGTTTTTGATCCCGCCCACTTTACCCTAAAATGTGACTGGCTGATTTGTCTTTTGGTTTCTAAAAAAACCCTCACTCTTTGACCCAGCTTTGCCTTCTGTCCTGTTGAAGTTCTAACCAATCAGAAAGCTTGCTTAAACATTTTTCTGCCTAGCAACATCCAAAAAAAAAAAAAATGTATTACCTGTTTCATGTTTAATTCATATATACAGTATATACACATTAGTGGTGGGACTCAATTAAAAAAATTAATCAAATTAATTACAGACTTTTGTTTTAGTTAATCGCAATTAATAGCATTTTAAACTAATAAATAATTATAGTGGAGGTCAGAATCAAATAATAGACCTGAACTTTAACATTGTAAACTGCAGCTCCTTAAATTTCCTAAAAAAATGCATTTAAATTGTATTTCACTTCAAAACTGTAGAAAAACAATAAAATATCCCTGAAAAAAAAACTGGGCAGACCCTAAAGTACAATACTTTATTATTTTATTTATTTAAAGTACATTTTCAGAAGGGTATTGTTTTAAAATAATAATAAAAGATTCCGACCGTGTGGAAACACCCTGTATGAGTGAATCGGGTTTTTTGCAGTATTGAAACTGACCCACTGTCTTGAGACACTTCTGCCTCGTTTACATGACGAGATCGGGTCCGAACCGGACTGTACGGTGAGGAAGGAGCAAGAATCAATCTAAAGGCTAGAGACCATCCAGTTTCACAGCCACCTACTGTCAGGTTTTGTGAAGTAGGGCCGAGTCTACCTGGACCGCTGGATCCACTGCAGCCTCTGAATTCAGGCGGCGTCAGGTCTGATCTGTGCGTCGAAGGAAATTGTGATGAGAAGTGTTCCGCCGTGCTTTAAATGCAAGCTGCGATTAATTGTGTTAATTATTTTCCTAATTAATTAATTAATCAAAATGAACGCTTTAAAGTCACACCCCTAGTTATGGGAAATGGATGGGTGGATTTCTTGGGTTTTCTCTTCTGAAGGCTTTGAAGGACCTGAGGGTTCCTCTCTGGTTGGAGCAGAGTCCAGGAGAAAGGACAGCTCAGAAAACAATGATTGAGAGACATCTAGTCCTGAATTGGTTGTCTACAGATTTTGTGAGCATTCCTTGAACCCACAGACAAGATGAAGTTGGAGGAGGGAGCATTTTGAGACACAGACTCTGTGACCAGACTGGTTTATGGTCCACACACTGGTGTGTTTCAGATCAGTGCACACACATTTACTTCAGTCAAGGCAGTCAGAACATCAATCGTCAATAAGAAAACATTGAAATAGAGAGAGAGTTCCTCATTTCATTTCATGAAATTATAACTTTGATTAAATTCGGTGAAATTAATCTCTTTCATACATTGTGCACGCTAAATAAAATCCTATTAACGTTTGAATGTGTTTTTGTGCCTTTCTAGGAGGAAAAACACCTCAGTTTGATTCAAAATCCACATAAAGAGAAGCTCTAAAGGTCATTGAGAAACAGCTTTTTGAGCATTTCTTGCCATCCATCCTTGTCAATACTCATCCTATAAATGTGGATTTTTCTTTATATTAGGTTTGTAGTTTATGTCTGGCTCTATAATAAAAAACATGCCACTATATATACTCCTCAAAAACGTGTGTACAAGTCTGTATATATATTAGGGCTGTACAGTATTAGGAAAACCTGTGATGAGATAACAGTGCCTAATACTGATGAGGATTTCACGAGATAAATGAACAGACTTCCTCCAGTGGTCCTGGTACAGCAGCACTTCCATTAACACATTCATTCCAGAGACATGCTAAACTAATACCAGTATATTTGTGCTGCATATCCACTTAATGGGCTCGTCTAAATGATTAAAACAGTGTTTTCTACACCAACAAGACCCGATTCCAACACTAAGCAGCTAAATGAAAAAAAAAACCTCATGAAAAACTGCTAAATACTCAGAGAAAACCACAATGCAATATGATCCTATCCACATAAGCCACCATTTAAATAAAAGCTCAAATTCTGCCCTTTTAGGCTAAATTCATGAGTCAACAGCATACATTTAGTCGTACCTTTTCTGGTCATAATCCATGTTGGAGTAGAGCTTTGGTTATAATTTCTTATGTTTTTCTGCCACCAGCAAACAGACAGACGTCACTAACGTCCACTCCAAAATAGTCCGTAGTTCAACCGAGTGTCTTTAAACTGTTTGTTTAATCTTGAGCTTTTACCAAGTTCAAAATAAAATTTACTCCGTAACTTCTGAAAGAGACAGATTAACAATAAACACTCATACTTATTTAAAAGATAAGTAGATTAGTAAACCCATTCAGCACCCAGCCTTCACACTGAATGTTTCCTTGAACTTATTGTCCTTCACTTATCCGGATCTTGGGGCCAGCATCCCCAGTATGGAAGCCCAGACCGTCATCTCCCTAGCCACCTCCACCAGCTCATCCAGTGAGACCCCAAGGTAGTCCCCAGCCAGCATAGAGATTTAATTCTTTCAGAGTGTCCCGGGTTGGCCTCCTGCTGGCAGGATGTGCCTGAACCATCTCCCAGGGAGGGAGGTGTCCAGGAGGCATCCAGACCAGAGGAGCCACCTCAGCTGGCTCCTTGATGTGGAGGAGCAGCAGCTCTACTCTGAGTCCATCCTGGATGTCGATCTAAAAGATAACCTGTGTCTACTGTATATCTACCACTCCCTCCTCCTCTCACTCATGAACAAGACCAAGATACCTAAAGGGATATTTTGGTCATTTTGGAATTGTGTTCTATCAATTATGTAAGGACCACACCCACCTGTGACATCACTCAAAGTGACCAGAGTCTGTAGAAACCAGACATAATCCTCTGGTTGCAACAATACTTCTGGCCACTCAGATCTGGAGAACCCCCCCCACACACACACACACACACACACACGCACACATCAAAAAATGGTCTTATATAAAATTGTGCAAATATGTACAATAAAAAAAGGGTAATAAAGTGTTCTGGTATATATTTTTTGAGCGAGAGTCTCTCCCGATTGCTCTGGTCAATCAATCAATCAATCAATCAATCAATCAAATTTTATTTATAAAGCACTATTCATGCCTGGGGCAGCTCAAAGTGCTATACAGATTTAAAACAAAATTAAAACAATTCCATAAAAATAAAAATTGTGCCTCCACCCCCCCCCCCCCCCCCCCCCCCCCCCCCCACACACACACACAAACTTTAAGATACCAACATAACAATAAAAGTTACTAAATAACACTGGACTGAGCACAGAAGAACCAGGTCAGGAGATGCGACTAATGATTCCTTCCTGTTTCTAGAGACTCCACCCTCTTTGAGTGATGTCACCAGTGTCTATGTTCCTTACTGTAGCTAGAAAACCACTTTAAAGTGACCCAAACATCCATTTAAACTCCTCCACTTGAGGTAGGACCTCTTCCCCAACCTAGAGTTGGAAGACCACCCTTTTCTGATCCAGAACCATGGTCTCAGGTTTGGAGGTGCTGATCCTCAGCTGGGAAAATTCCCAGTAAGAGCTGCAGGTCATAGCCTGAGCCTAGGAGGACCACATCATCTGCAAAAAGCAGAGATGAGATCCTCCTGCCACCAAACCCAACACCCTCCACACCACGGCTGAGCTAAGAAATTCTGTTCTTAAAAGTTATATGTATTTTTGCAGGAAATGCAAACTTTGTGGGGGGAAATATCTAATGTCACAAATTTTGCAAGTTCACATCAAACCTCTTTTGGCTCTAAAGTGACCAGATGAAGTAGTATTACTTTCATCAAAAACCTGCCATATCTAGTCCTCTACATGTCTGCTGCCCCCTGGTGGAGGATCTACAGGTGTGAAGGGACAATCTTATTTTTTTATTAAATTATTATATAGTTTTCATATTAACTTTAATAAATGTTTCAGGTTAAAAACTATATTTTAAAATGATTATTAACATTTGATATTTCAGACTTTAAAGGGTTAGGATGTGGTGATGTTGATGGAGGTTTAGCTGTATAAAACACCAGGTTTGGATCTTTTGTTCTTCTCTGCAGCTTAGCTTAAAAGCAGGGTGTCGTTTTAGCGCCTCACATCTCCTGTGTTTGTGTTTCATTATTTTTGGCAGGTGTTTCCTGATTTTGAGTAGGAGTGCTTCCAGAATCCCCAGAGATCAATTACTCAGTCTGCTGCCGGTGCTGATGTGAGACAGCTGCTGGATTTCACTTTATTTATGTAGCTGACAACAAAAGTCACCCCAGGCTTCTTTCACAGGGTTAAAAATCTGAGAGGAAACCAGCTGAAGTTTACCAGACAGAGTCAATACTCAATTATCTTATGCCAGTGCTTATTGGATTTGATCTAGCAGGAGTCCTGTTTGGCTCGCAGCGATAAGATCTAGACAACGTCAATAAATCGCTAAAAGTTTGGGAGAAGGAAGGAATTCCTCTGCTGAAAACAGAGTTAACCTGCAGTTGTCTTGTGTTTCATTTATATATAAACCCTTCAGTTAAGTGGCTTTTATCTTATGGTCCTGAACCTGTAAAACAATTCAAAGTTAACCTTTGCCCTGACAAAGACTACCTGCACGTCATTCAGCTAAACAAAAAGAGCCTTTTGTTCTTCTTGGTGAAACAATTCAGCTCAGTAAAACACAGGAAACAGCACAACAATGAGTGAAGAGCTCACAGGAAATCAGCGCTGGAGGAACTAGATGCTGCTGGCTCACTGTGGTCTGCTGTTAAGAGAGCAGAGGGTGTTGAACTGCCGCTGCTCATTAAGACTACCAGTTATTCCTCTACTGTAAGGACCACACCCACTGGTGACATCACTCAATGCAGGTCTAGAAACAAGACTTCTGCCTGGAGCAATACTGCATAAACTTCTGGTATTTGAAACAACTCATGAGCAGATGGTCCAGCCTTCAGATTTATTCCCGCCCCTTCCTCGCCGTATAGTCCAGGTTGGTTTTATGGACCGGTTTTACAATGGGGACAGATAGAGACCCGTCCTGTCCTGGACCCTGCAATGGAAGCAAGGCAGAAGTGTCACAAGAAGACAGTGGGTTAGTTTGAACACAGCCCTGCTAATACAAAGAAACTAGACCAGGAGGAAACCAAACTGGGGGAAAATAGAGCCACTCATACAGCATGTTTCCACACGGTGGAAGTCTTTTATTATAAATTATATAAAAAATACTCTTCTGAAAATGTACCTAAAATGAATAAATCAAATAATAAAGTACTGTACCTTTAGGTCTGTCCAACTTTAGTCAGGGATATTTTATTGTTGTTCTAAAGTTTTGAATTGAAATTAAATTTAAAAGCATTTTTTCAGGATTTAAAGGATCTTGAGTTTATAATATTAAAGTTCAGGTCTATTATTTGATTCTGTCCCTGCTAAAATTATAATTAAAAAAATACGTTTTTTTGAGACAAATTCTCTTTTTAGTTGAAAATGCAATTAATTGTGATTAATTAAATACATAGCCTTTAATTCACTCGATTAACTTTTTTAATCAAGTCCCACCACTAAAGTTTTAATGTGCTGCCAGTGTGTGTTGCTGTCATTCTGCCATTTTCTTGTTACAGCAACAGAAAAAGAAAGAGAGTGGGTCTGGGTCTAATTAGGAAGGCAACAAAGCATGGGTACAAAACAGAAGGTGCCCAAATATTAAGGTGGAGGGTGGGGTCATTTTTTGTGAATTATATAGTTTTTGTGATCATTTTTAGCTAAAATTAAAAAGAAATACAGCTTACATTTATTGCACAGCCCTTCTTCTTCAGACTTTTAGCTAATTTTTTAGGTATTTAAAACAAAAAGAGTCACACTAATGTAATAAAACCCTATATGAGCTGTTAGTAAACCTCTGCAGTTTAACATCAGTCAGTTTAGTTTGTTTTAACCTGTTTTCAACCATTTGATGACTATGCTACAGTCAGTACTGCTGCTGTATTGCGCTGCCTGATTGGCCCTAAATTTTCATTCATACATATCTATTTATACCTCCAGAAAAAAGCAAGTCATTTTCACTAATTTTTACTGTTTGGTTTAAGAAAAGGAGAGCTGGCCAGTCGGACCTGGTTTTCATTTTTAGCTTTTACCTTCACACCTACATTAACCCCGTTTAGACTGGTGTCACCAGTTCACATCCAACCACGTCTGGCCTTAAAGTGACCAGATGAGTATCAGGATTAGTACTTTATTATAAACCTGCCATATCCAGTCCTATATATGTTTGCTGCCCTCTGGTGGAGGAACTGCAGGTGGGTGGGGCCAATTTTGTTTTTTGATTACTGCTATATTGTTATATAATTGCATAATAAAAAACAACAAATGATTATATAGTTCTTGTTTTAATTTTATAAACTAAATGATTAAACTAATAATTCATTTTTAGGGTTTAAAGGGTTAATCTGCAGGGTTCTTATGGGTTAAAACCATGAAATTATTTAATTAAACTGGAGTATTTTCAAGGTTTTGAAAGTGCTTGAAACTAATTGAAGTTGTTCATAGAGCAGAAATATTTTCTGAGACAGTGAGGTGAAATATTTGTTTTTAAGAGTATAAAAATGCTGTAATGAAATGTCAGTAGAATAACAAGTAATATCCTGGTCATTGTCTGCCTGGACTTTTTTCATTACATTAAAAAACGCTACTATGAAATGATTAAAATACTCATTTAAATGCAAACAGTCAACGGGACAAAAAAACCCTAACGTTCCTGTTGGTCCTCTGGAGTTCCCATTAGTGGATTTCACCAAACCGACTTCCTGATCTGTCACCTCCATCTGACATCTGTCAGCTAAAGGAGCTGGTTCACATGTGGGATCATGTGACCTAAACGTGAAGCACAATGATGAATGAGAGAGCTCGACTGTTTCCTCTGCTGAAGGCTGCAGTATTAGATTACACTGACTGAAGCGCAGCAGCCGGAGAATTCAACTTGTCTCAATGTAAACCAGGAAACAGGAACCAAATAGAATTAGCTACATTTGAAGAAAAAAAATCAGAGTGTTGAAAAATAATATTAGTAGTAGATGTTTGAGACAAGAACAAAAGTTACGTAAAAGTTGGTAATTGTTGTTCGCTAAAACTTGGTAAAGGCAGATTATTTCAGTGTTTTTCTGGCACCGATCCACAAAGTGACACACTGCCGGTGCCCAAATTCAGGGGCTGCATCCTTTGTCGGCTACATTTGAAGACCAATCAGGTCAGAGCGATGTGACCAAGGGCTGTCCAAATTCAGACTCCTCCAAACGCAACCAACTAATGTGTCCTTCTTTAACCCTAATTTGAAAGACAGGCCTGTACCTTCATGGCCACCCCTAGCCCTTAGCTCCTAGCCCCTAGTCCCTAGCTGCTAGCCCCTAGCTCCTAGCCCCTAGCTGCTAGCTCCTAGCCCCTAGCTCCTAGCTCCTAGCCCCTAGCTCCTAGCCCCTAGCTCCTAGCCCCTAGCTCCTAACCCCTAGCCCCTAGCTCCTAGCTCCTAGCTCCTAGCCCCTAGCTCCTAGCCCCTAGCTCCTAGCCCCTAGCTCCTATAGCTCCTAGCCCCTAGCTGCTAGCTCCTAGCCCCTAGCTCCTAGCCCCTAGCTCAAGCTTCACTGTGGGCTGAACAGGAGATTTTTGTTCTTGTAACAAATCAGGAGAAATTAAATCACTTTTTCCTTTTTTGATCTTTGGTTTGTACTTGAAAATGGAACGAACAAATGATACACGGATTACGCATTAATGTTTATTTTAAATGTAAAATTTGATCTCTTAATTTTTTAAAATACCAGTAATTATAGTGGGAACATATTTGGATTATATACTGCAACTCTGTTAACAGAAGCAATTAAAACAATTAAATAAATAAAGTTACTGGCCATAATTTTAGATAATTGTTTTTTGAAGTGAACAATATTTTTCCTGGTTAAACTTCACACAGTTTAAGTTTAATTATTTATATAATAAATGCTAAAATATGCTAAAATAAAATATTGTGTTTTTTAGTGGTGGTGATGTAATCTATTAGATCAAAGGATATTATCTGAATTCCTTAGAGTAACGTGGACATCACAAACACCTTCCTTCAAAATCACGCAAGATAAATATTACGGCTACTGTAAATCAAGAAGTTAAAACATACATTTAGCTAAAAATGTAATGTGAATAGATTTGTATAATATAATGGACGACTGAATAAAATAAAACAACTTATATTTAACAGAATAAAAGAAGAAAAAGAAAGGACACGCTCATGGTGTAACACAAGGTCCCTGTGGTGTGATGTTGCTGAGTAGCACGTTGTACTGCACCGTATCGCGCCAACGCTCGATCTACATTTAGTGGAAGAACCACTAGATTTACTGTGTGGTCTGCACAGAACCAGCACTGGGTCCGGATCTGGGCCCCAACCAACCTTTTGGTGATCTAGATCAGAGGTTCCCAAACTTTTTCAGGTGACCCACATTTTGAAAAAGACAAAACATCGTGACCCAATCTTAATCTATTTTATCATTTTAATCTATTAAACTAGTTTAATCTATCGTTTTATTACTATTCTTGTTTTTATTAGTATTTTCTCACTATTCTTCTTTATTTTACTGTCTGGGCTGTAACCGGTACCAGGGAAACACATTTTGTTCCATCTCATGTTCTGACATGACAATGACAATCCTTGAATCCTTAAAAAGGCTTTATTTACTGATGGAGAATGCAACTGTTCCTCTGCATTACTTTTTTTACTTAAAAATATCTGAAATTGAACATAAAAATGAAAAACCCTTCTTGTGTTTTAACACATTTGGAAACATGGTTTTGGACCTTTGAGGCGTGCAGCCACAGCTTTAGAGACTTCTGAAAAGTGAGAACATGTTTACAGTTTTGGAAAATGTCATGGTGCTCTCCCTGCAGTTTCAAACTCAGCTCATTCAGCAATGAAAACATATCCACCAGATATGACGATGTAAAAACCCATTCATCAGTAAACAGATCAGCAAGAGGGGACTTCTTCTCCAGGAGGAACGCATGAATTTCATTTCTCAGCTCATCTACTCTGGTCAGAACTCGTCCTTTGGAAAGCCAGAGCACCTCTGTGTGAAACAGCAGGTGCGTGTGCTCCGCCCCCATGTCGCAGCACAGCTGATCAAAATGCCGACAGTTCAGGGAACTGCTCTTAATGAATAAAAATCAGTACTGCCGTCACGGTGTGTCTTATGAAAGCGCCGTGGCGGCATGGCGATGCAGGAATTTTGTGGCATTCGTGCCGCCACGCTAATATTACGCAACGCTGGACTTGTGAATGAGGATTACGCCTTGGCGCAACAGAGGGAGGTGTCACTAATAACGGAGCAAACGTGCGCCGACCTCCGACCGGAAAATTAAAAATATCAGGTAAACATGGGAAAGCTGTTATAAGCATTTGTGAACTCTTAGCGGAGATGCAAACTGGAGGATGCAGAGATCCAGAGCTTCTGGCTCTATGAGAAGAAGCAGAAATCACCTGTTTGTTTATTAAGGGAACTTCCATACGTCTCTGTAACGCTGCACGTCAACAGCGCGAAGACCACCCCGTACCCCTTTATACCACCATTGCGTAATCTTTTGTGAAAAGCACATAATTGCGCAACATTACCGGCACGGTCTGACCCTTATGAACTGCCAAAGGCTCCCAGATGCCGGCTCAGCTTCACGGCAAATTGGCGGCGTTGTTTTATGAAAGCAGCTTTTGTTAGAAAAAATAGTGTCGTTCTGAAATTGATTTGGCGACCCATAAAAAATTTTTTACGACCCCACTGTGGGTCGGGACCCCGTGTTTGGGAATAACTGATCTAGATAGTCCAAAATGTTTGCAAGAAATGTTGTTACTTCAATATGTTTTTGTTTTTTTTAACCACAAATACACATTGTACATTAAAATGTCATCCAAAATGTCATTTTTGACTATTTTACCCCCTGTGCTTTTTCTTCAAATCCCTTAAGAGTACAGAGTGGACACCCTCCAGCTCCCATAGACTTTCATTATGTCAAAGCTAGTGTTCTCTGCAAAACTGGAAGTGGAGAGTCTTTTTAAGTTGTCATTTCTCCTACATCAAACACTGTGGACACACAAAAACGAAAATGTGTGACCGACTGATCCATCTGCCACTCACAGGTCAGTCATCTTTGGGCTCAACTTAGTTTTTCTGCAGCAACAGAAACTTTGAGTTTGATGCAGATATATTTTCAGAAATCATGTGCTCTAGTGAAGGCTTGTTGTTACCATGGTATCCTAATGGGCCATTGGCAGTGGTTGTAGTGACTTTAACAAGCCACTGGTAATTACCACTGTGGCCCTAATGAACCACTGATGGTTACCATGGTGACCTTAAAGAGCTTTTGGCAGCAGCTCTAACTTTTCGAAGCTTTGAAGAAGTTATGTGTTGGATATATTTTTGAGTATATTTTCTATGATTTAACACCCAGGTTGTATCCAGTCCCCACTTACTCAGGCTTTCTGTGCAGGTTTCTCTGGACCAGTACCACACTGAGGAGGAGATCTACCAGATGTCTCTACAGAGGGAACCTCGCAAGCCAGTGGTAAGTAGTACAAAGATATTAGGACTTTATGTGTCCTGGTTTTATAATAATATACTAAACAAATAAAAAGTATCTTTTTACCCCAGTTGGAACAAGATAGAGGGCCCTCTGTCCTGCTAGACCTCAACTGTCTGAATGTTAGAAAGGTTTCATGACCTGTGACCCCAAAACAACAGTCTCCTATCACAGACGGTTCACCTGTTAAAACACAAGACTGTCTATAATGTAAAATATTGAACAATACAAATACAACATTATATTTTAGTAGAAGAGCTGCAAAAAATATGTTTTTAAATTAGAATGCTTAAAAAGTGTCTGACACGGAGACAGTTTGTTCAAAGGCCTGTGATCCTACCAATGATAAACTACACTGTGGGGTTCCTCAGGGATCTGTTCTTGGTCCTATTTGATTTTGGTTAAAATATTTTATTAACAAATAATAAAACTCCCCTGGGGGTTAATGAAGTTGGTGTTGGTGTTTCATAACTTTTGTTGTCTTGTTGTTTGGTTTCTTTTCATACAGGGAAACAGCAAATGAGCTAAAACGTGTCGATACAAGCCATGTAAGAACATAGTAGAACTGAGCGAGCTAATCTAACATCTCTCTCTGAGCCTTCTATGAACTATTTGAACTGTTGTTTTTATGAGTTTAATAAATTCTGCTCAAATTTCAGTGAAGCAACATATCTCTTTGCTCATCACACGAGCCGTCGATTCATTTTCAGCTAGCTAGGAGCTACGTTGTAGCTACTGACATCTGTGTGCCCTGTAGCATCCCAGAATGCAACACAAATCTGTCTACGGAAAGCTGTTTAGCTCAGACTTTCAGCATGCAATTGCTAGTCGTGTCAAATCGACAATATATCACATTCATTATAAACAAACTGGTGGTCCTGGTACAGTAGTTTTTTTCGGCATCCTATTGTCATTACTGTGTTAACACTTGACCAAGCTAAGAACCAAGAGGGAAACAGACCAGTGGTTGATTCAAACAAATTAAAAACTACAGGCGTGCAAATTACCCTTCAAATATCCTAATCTAATCTAATCTAATCTAATCTAATCTTGTTTGCAGATGACACAACTCTGTCCATCCTCAGTTAAACCTCGATTCATTAATCAAACATATCAGTACTGGTTTAGTTGCTTGTGCTACTTGATTTAAGCTGAAAATGATCATTTGTTTGAAATACCTCAGGCTTCACCTGTCACTCTTATTAGCTACTAGTGAATGAATCCTCAACATCGTTTAAAGCAGCGGTTCCCAAACTTTTTTTGTCGCGCACCCCCTTCTATGTCCCAGTCGTGTTCGCGCACCCCCTGTCCCCGGATGGAGACCTTTGACATTTGAACAAATTCCTGGTACCTACAAATCATTAATGTTACAAATTTTCGATACTTTTGAGTGTTATTAAATGATATGTAACCGAGGATTACTGTGAGAGTCGCGCGTCCTACGGTCAGTAAATGCCTCTCGCATTTCCGTTGATGCGCTTATCTTGTAAAGACAGTGGGTGTGTATGTAAGCTGACGGTTCACTTAACTAACTGCTCAGTGTTTTTAAATGATGTAAAAATGAACACCCAGCGCCCAAAGTAGCGCTGCGTCGTTAGTAAAAACAAAAGAAACAAAGAAAACGACTCACCATGGAGTTGATTAAATAAGGACACACATGGAATCAATCAGCAGAGTTGTTACAAGCTGTCAAGAAGGATTCTTTGAATAAATAATATCTATTTGACGAGGTAAACAGACCAGCAGCTCCTCAACGTTGCCCCGGAACTAATAGTAAAAGTTATCGTTGCCTTCAAAATAAAGGTCTGCTCGAAAGGGCATGAATGACAGAAAAAAGACTCAGAGTTCATCCAAATATTGTCCCACAGCTCCACACAATAATGGTATACATGTTTATTTACACATTTTTACTGAGTGGGGAAAAAAACACTGTAAATGTGTCATTATTTCAAATTTCCGCCATTACAGTTTTCATCTTGCGCACCCCCTAGTGGCAGCTCGCGCACCCCCAGGGGTGCATGCACCACAGTTTGGGAATCCCTGGTTTAAAGGTTAACTAGATCATTTGTGCACAGGAGCTCAGCAAAAACAACCTAGCATTGAGTAAGTTTTAAATTTGGCAGCTGCATTTTTATACAGTTTATTAAATGTGTTTCACAAACATTTTAGACATATTGTTTCTATTTTGTCATAATAACATATTTTTCATACAACTCCCATCTCACAGTATTTTTTTCTTATGTAGCAGAACTCCAGCCCTGCCCCCGCACCTGAACCCAAGTCCACCATGATTGATGAGTGGGCTGTGTCAGTGAAGCCCAGCGCCGACCCGGCAATCATCAAGATACACATAGAGAAGATGGTGGAGGTGAGTCCCGTCAGCCCCCACCCACCTCCAGGGTTAATTATGAGGCAGTGGAACAATAACGATGATTCATTATCTACACTCGTCCTCTACTGAAGCACACTCTGTTTAGTGGCCAGAATGGTGAGAGCCGTTATTATTCCTAGACCATGATGTAGCTGGAAGGATCCATAGAAAAACACCACTGCATTCCTTTAAAACCTTTAAATAACTATGTGCTGATAGGGCTGCACAATTAATCGTTAAAAAATTGTGATGTCAAATCATACTTGTATGCTATCTCATTTTCAAATGACAACGATTTAAAAAAAATGAAGACGATGAGTGTACCACATTTGATCCGGGATGTAACCTGCATGAAAACAAGCGCTCCCTCTTTCTCCCTCAAATGACAAAGTTCAAAATTGTTTCCCCCAGTGCTTTGTAAGCCTGACGGCCCGCCGGACTTTTCTTGGTCCCCTGCCAGGTTAAGCTTCAGAACCAGAGTTTACCATGATTGCCCGAGAGGAAAGCTAACAGCGGCTAACAGCTGCTAACTTCATGAAACAAAGTGAGCTAGTTCAGCTCTCTCTGGTCGCCTCTCTCTCTCTAGTTGTAGTTGGTATGACAGATAAAGCAAACGCTGATTTTATTTTATTACGGGCCAGCAAAAATAGCTCTGTAGGAAGCATTTGTCTAGCAACGGGGTGTTGCTGGTGTTACGTCGTTATGAGTCCCCCCATCGAGATGTGTTCCTCCACCAGTTTAGCAGCACTCAGCAGCTCACGCTGTAACACCGGTTCGACGCTCGCTCTGATTGGGTCACCGCTCATTCTGTTCTGGGGTCAGTCAGACGCTTCACTCACATCACCTGTTGGTGGAGCCTCCACCGTGGAGGTCAGATGGTCTGGTCTCCTCTGTTCTGTGGCGATAATGTAGCTTCCTGCCATTAGCATGTAAATGACTGTAAAGAGCTTTGTAGTCCATGACTTAGGAAACTTATATATGTATAAATACATTTACATACTACTGGTATTTATAGGCCCGTTTCCACTATCGGAACTTCTGGGTAATTTTACTGGAACTTTGCGGCGCGCGACTGTTTCCATTATGCGGGCCATTTCGAGAGGGTCGTCTTCAGGGACCAACGGAGTCCCTGATCAGGGGCAGGTACTCGGATCGGCCCGATAGATTCACGGAGTGGGAAATGTGGATAACTCGTGCTTATTGGTTGTGGGATGAAGGAAAATGATGAAAGCAGACCGCGCAGAGATAAATGACCTGTGTGTTGTTGTCGGAGCTTGCAAAATGACCGTGTCTCCGAAGTTGGATTAGTTCGTCATGAAGTATACTCATCCTTCTGTTCAGCACTCCCATCACTATGTATAAAAACAGAGATATACGCCGCAACCATCGCTTCTTTGTCCATTGTTGACCTATTTATTATTCTCCACTTCCTTGTCTGTTGGCGCCTTCATACTTGTCAGTGACGTCGATGCTGACGTCTTACAAAAGTTCCAGAAAGGTGGGGGCTGTAATGGAAACACAAGCACTGAGCGGAATGAGCCAGCTGATTTGTCCCGGTCAATTTCGCCCTCTAGGATTTACCCTGAAGGTCCGATAGTCGAAACGTGGCTTATGTTTTATACAGACTTTGTCAAACCAAAGAACAGAAGGAGAATTTTAATTTTTTATACTTTCAGACTGAACACTAAATAAAGTTATTGCGCTAAAAGTTACCTGTGTACTATTTTCTAGTTTTTATAGAATATTTCAAAGCTTTTTCTGAGCTTGCTGTCAAATAACAAAAAAAAAATTATATTTATTGTTTTTATGTTCAGTTTCAGCTGTTACGAAGTTGATGTGCAGGTAATAAGTGCAATAAATATTTATATTGGAAAACAATCGTGAGACAATCGTGATCTCAATTCTTAGCAAAAAAATTGTGATTCTCACTTTATCCAGAATCGTGCAGCCCTACGAATGTGCTGACTTAAAATGAATAAACAACTCAAGTGTGTCTAGTAGAGTCCTATTCAGGGTTATTATGACTTATTGAAGTCCTTGAAAGTCCTTTGAATTTTAATAAGCTTTTCCCAAGGTTTCAATAAAGTTTAAAACTAGAGAAGCACCAAAAGTTTGGCTAATGATCTATTTCTTCCAATATCCAACATAACTGGCTTAGTAATCAGCTGGTCTGAAACTCAAAAATCCAACTTGTTTTGTCAGTCCATGAACTCATCTTTGCTAAGCACTAATTAATGCAAAGAGGCATGTAGGTTCCTAACCAAAATCAACATTACAAAAAATAAATAAATTGAACTAACAGGTCACAACGGGACAAAAATCACCAGCTGGTGTCGACCCTTAAACTCTAAATCAGAGCATCTCTACTTACAACTGTAGCTGAGATTGGTTGTAGCTTTATAACATTTACTTTTTATGAGATAAAGAAGTGATATAGGTATTTTGAGTCTACACACACACTCACACATATATGGAAATATACTGTTGATATCTGCCCTTAGATATGTTTCCCTACAATTTAACGTACAACTTGCTTTAAGGGATGTTTGGGTCACTTTGAAGTGGCATCCTATCAGTTATTTATCTGTAGTAAGAAACACACCCAGTGGTGACATCACTTAATGAGGGCGGAGTCTCTACAAACAGGAAATTGTCCTCTGACCAGAGCAAAACTCAGATCAGAGACAGCTCGGTGCCAAATTAGCGGCTAATTTTCATTATTTAAGCAAGTATTTCTCAAAGTCATAACGTTATGTTAAAACGATGTTTGTTAACCGGTATAATTTAGTTTGTTTAGTTTTTGGACTGTCACAGAAGCATAGTGAAGTTGAAATAACCAAACAAACACTCTAAATTGTAGAGGTTTTGTTTCTCTGATATTAAAACATTTTTATCTGAAACATTCAAGTGACAAAAAACAAAAAGCTGGGGAATTCTGTGAGAGAACAAATACTTTTTAACCAGTAATTGTTACCAAATTCATAAGTTTAATCTGCTAAATGTAACAGAATGTTCTCAAACAAACAGAAAACATCTCAACAGGTACGACATGGTGGTGCTTTTGTCTGCAGCCAGATGGTCCAAGCAGGTGGTCTGCAGCTTATGGTTTCATCTGAATTTATGCTCTCTCGGCTTGCTGATTAATTACTTGGTCTGTAGCAACTAAAAGGGGTTCTGACAGCAGTGGTGTTCACATCATGTCAGCAGTCCCCTGGCAACAACAAACAAACCACAATTGGAAGGGAAACAGTAATAATTGACGGAAAAGGGCCAATAAAGGCAGGAAGCTGTCAGCAAACCAGCAATATCATCTACAGTTTGCTAACACCAACCAGTAGAAGCTTCCAGTTAGAACATAAACCCAGTAGACTGAACACAGGAGAGTTTTCTCATGAATGTTTTGTCTTCTGTTTTTCTTTGTGAAGGTAAATACAAAAATGCAGTTTTCTAATAATGTATTTACTGTATGTATTAAGCTTACAAAGATAACCTAACCAAACTGGCTCTGTGTGAAAAAGTAACTGATCCCTATAATTAACTGGTTGTAACACTCTGAACCAGTGTTTTGTGATAACTGGTAATGAGCCTGTCACATTACTCTTCTCTTCTTTAAACCTTTGCTCTAACTCAGACACAGTGGAGGGTTTCCCAGCCTGTTTACAGTTAAAGTCCAGACGGTCTCCTCCAGCAGAGCAGAGTTCAGGGTTCCATCAGGTCCTGAAGCATAAAGCAGCCTCCATCACACCCCCAACACCATGCTGCTATGAGGATGTTTTTACTAAATGCTTTCCTTTTTGTAAACCAATATTTAATCAGGTAATATTCTTCGCCTTGCCTTCTTCTGCTCATCCGGGTCCGGGTCACGTGGGCAGCATCCCAAGTGGACTCCCAGACCGTCCTCTCCCCGGCCACCTCCACCAGGACCCCAAGGCTTTCCCGGTCCAGATTGGAGATGAAGTTTCTCCAACATGTTCTGGATCGACCCGGGGAGGCGTCCAGGAGGCATCATGACAACATGCCCGAACCACTTCAACTAGCTCCTCTTGATATGGAGGAGCAGTGGTTCTAATCTGAGTCCCTCCCAGATGTCTGAGCTCTAAGGCTGATCCCGGCCACCCTGCAGAGGAAACTCATTTCAGCTGCTTGTATCCATGATCTCATTCTTTCAGTCATTACCCAAAGCTCATGACCGGTGAGGATTGAAACGTAGATCAACCGGTAATAGAGAGCCTTGCTTTCCGGCTCAGCTCCTTCTTCACCACGACTGATTGGTTCAGCGTCCGCATCACTGCAGACGCTGAACCAATCCGCCTGTAGATCTCCCTCCTTCCCTCACTCGTCGTGAACAAGACCCCGAGATACTTAAAGTGCCTGTGACACCATATTTAAATCACTTTATATTAAACAGGTGTAACCTTTGATGCCTCTAGATTAGCGTTGCACCATTATAACTCAAAATACGCTGTAATTATTTCCTAACGAGCAACTCAGAGATCAGAAGAAAGCGCCGCCTTCCGGTTCTGCTGGGTTTCTCCTTATTTGGTAGCCTGACACTTCTGCTGCAGTAGGGGGCAGTGCCGTCGCGTGAAAGAGAAACGAAACTGAAACTAAACACTACACGGTCTATGGGCAATGGCGGCGGCACTGCCTCGCTCCAGTTGTCGTGAACGTGCGTGTGGGAGGAGAATTGACCATATAAGCAAGTCCGGATCACTATGACCTCATAGCGGGCTGGAGTGAAAAAAAACTGTTTGAAACCTGGGTCTGAAATCTGGAAGAGCTTCTCACTGGCTGGACTAGGAGACAGATGGACGCCGTTTTTTGCTCTTTCTGGCAGGTTTAAGGTGAGAACTCAACGTTGCAACATGATAGATAAGTCAGAAAACATGGAAACCGATGTCATGGGCACTTTAAACTCCTCCACTTGAGGCAGGACCTCCCTCCCGACACGGAGTTGGCAATCCACCCTTTTCCGGTCGAGAACCATGACAGAAACAGAGCTGATAAAACGACTCAAACATCCTTTTCTACATCATCATTTGAAAACAGGATTTGGTATTAGCTCAACGTATCTTTACTGACATTAGTTTGCTGATCTGAAACAGTTAAGTGACAAAATGAAAAACAAAACAAACCTGTGAGAAGACAGATACTTGTTTCAGGACTGTATGTTGGTCATTAGTTCTCTAGGATGGGTCAGCTCTCCACTCTGGGTCATTAAACCCCAGGTGGTCTTAGGATCATTTATACAAATTAAATAAATAACTTTAAAAAGGATCTCTAATCACATGTTTATCATGTCCAAATGGTTTATCCAGTAATTGTTCAGGTTACAAAGCGACAGCTTTTATTTTGTGGCTCAAATGTCTGGAAACGACTTAAATATTGTTTATAGAATTCCCCGAAAACGTCTTCATCAGGAGTGAGTGATTTGAGATGATCACATTTTCTTATTTGCAGTCGGTCTTCAAGAACTTCGACACGGATGGTGACGGCCACATCTCCAGGGATGAGTTTGAAGCAATCAGAAACAACTTCCCGTACCTCAGCAAGTTTGGAGAACTGGACAAGAACCAGTGAGCATCTACAGGTTTATTTGATTGGAGCTGTTTTATGAGCCAGCCTGAGTTGGAAGGCTCTCATCGCTGTGCCTCTTTCCACAGAGACGGGAAGATCAGCAGAGAGGAGATGATCGACTACTTCATGAAAGCCAGCTCTCTGCTAAACTGCAAGATGGGCTTCATCCACACGTTCACAGAGACCACCTACGTGAAGCCCACGTTCTGCGAGCACTGCGCCGGCTTTGTAAGGAAACTGAAATGTTCTCTGCACAGACGTGTTTTTGATGATGAAAATGTCAACAATTATACCTTAAAGGGATGTTTGGGTCATTTTGTAGTGGTTATGTATCTACAGTATGGACCACACCCACTGGTGACATCACTCAAAGTGGGTGGAGTCTCTAGAAACAGGAAGTGGTCCTCTGACTGGCTAATTTTCGTTTATTTAAAACATCTCCTGCTCTGAAAAGTTTCCCTGATGTGTTAGAACACTAGATCAGCTGTTAGTAATAACCCTAAAACCTGGTTTAACACTCTTGGTAGATTGTGATAACTAGTAATGGCTCAATACTCGCACTTCCACCCTACGGTCTTCAATGAAGTGCACTTGGAATTATGGGTAATACCCTTCGCTGAAGTGTGCACCCATGCGGACTTAGGCGATGTGCGTAGCGAGGGTGGAAAAGGGGGCGGGGCCAAGGTCCGGATTCTACAGCCAGGAGAATCGGGACACCCTAAGCACTCGCGCTCCTAATGTGAGTATTGAGACGCGGCCAATGAGTCTCTCTTGTTACTGTGGAGGTCAGCATCATTGGCCTGTTTAAGGTCAAAGGTCAGACTTCCTTCAGGATTTTCTGGTAAATAGTAGAATTCCTGGTTCCAGCCAGTGGTCCTGAAGCATAAAGTAGCCTCACACTACTCTGATGTCAGAGTGTTGGCTGAGGAGGTTTCTCTGTTAGTTTGACTCTAGATTGGCTTTAAATGTTGTTTTGGCTTCTTTTGTTCTTGAGTTTCTTTAGAACATGATGTGTTGCTTTTTTAGATCGTTTAGCCTCCTTCATGTTGTCAGACAGGTTCTAATCTCTTTAATGTTTAGCCTGATTTATTAATTTAACAGGTCTGTCAGTAATCAGATCTGGGAGTTTCTAATGGAAAGAATACTGTAGTAAACTAGACCATCAGTTCTGCTCTGCAGACTTTGAGCCACGCTCCATTAGAACCTCAGCAGCCCACTGATTGGTCCGGTCAGTCTGGTACCAGGCCAATCACAATGCTCTAATGGTTTGGTGGGTGGGATTAGCCTAAGACAGCAGAGCTTTGACTCTGAAAGTAAACAACATGTCGGGCTCTCGGGAGCTGCGTTCATTTGAAACAGAGCCATCAACTTTGGACGATTTAGATTTGGGTTTTTCTTTAAGACGTGAACAGATAGAGGAACTTAAGGCTTTTATTTTGAAAGAGGATTTATTGGCCGCTTTGCAGACGCGACACGGTAAAAGTTTCATTTATCAGCTGGTTCCGGTCGGCTCTGATCGGTCCTAGGCTAGCACTATTCAATAGCATGTGAAGACACTTTGATTGACAACTGCTGATCCCGCCCCTATGAATGAGTCGTTTCAATGGATCGTGGCCATGTGTGAATGTATAGTCTGGTTTACCAGGCTAGTAGTTAGTCACAGTTAATTCATGATTTAACAAAGGGAATAATCACTTTTCACATAAGGTGTGGTTCATACTGTAACTACATAACTGACAGAACTTCAACATGACCCAAATATCTCTTTAAAGAAGGATTTAAGGAAGTCCTGGTCCAATCTTAAGTAGAAAAATGCCACTTGAAGTTTATTATTGAATGATTCATAAACTCTTTATTAAACAAAAATGTACAACATGAAGAGACGGCAGCGAGAGGTTCTTCAGCCTCCAGAGGCCACTCTGTAGTCAGACTGTAGTGAAAGTGTTAATAAGATGCTGTCTGCACTCATCAGGAAAGAACTTTGATGTGGTGAAGAAAACATGGCTGACACAGGTCGTCCAGATCAGCTTTCTGTGTCTCTGGACAGTTTATCAGTTTGACTTGCTGCTAGCTTGTTGAATTCCTCCTGCTGTTCTAACCAGAGGTTCTTACTGTGGATACAATGATAGATGTGCTAAAATACAAGGCTATTTGTTTTAATGAATCCCACTACCATCTTTATTCTATTAACAGGTAACTGAGACATAACGCCCTTAAAATACCCTTCACAATAAGAGCCCTGGGCTAATTTTGAGAAGCAAACAACAAAACCCAACTCCCATAAGATTTGAAGGTCATTGCGGTAGTTTTATTAAAAAAAAAAGAAACAGAGGTGTTAGTGCTGGGTATGCCATGTCTTCACCCTGCAGACTATAAGCATCCTGTTGCACATTTATTTATTTAGGATGTTTTCCAGCAGAGTGAGTGTTCACGTGGACTGCTGTCCTATCTTAGCCTGCAGGTTAAGACTCAGTAAAGCACTAAACACATGCAGACGTCTGAATCAACTTGTGACCTGACTCTAAACCATTCACTCTCATTATGTGGATCCATTACATCCCATTTCACAGCCTCCCTCTGACCTCACTGTATTATGGTTAAAAGCACAGAATTCATTGTATTACTAATTGGTAAATTATTATTGATTCCATGTCTCTGCAGTAATCCAGGCATGTCCACAGTGTGGACGGGGGGCCGCTTGTGGCCCTTGGAGAGATTGTGTGCATCCGCTGCATTTTAAGAATGTTTTAATGAATCCTCCAGAAAACTTTAGGATGTTTAGATTTTTACTAATGTGAGGCCTAATAACATCAACAAATACAGATGAATCTAAATCTTTTTAAAAGATTTTACTTGATACAAAATTTAATTTTCTTTAACAGGTATTTGCATTTAATTTAAACTCATGATAAATCGGACAAGTAAGGATGCAAATGTATATTCTAGTGATTTTTCATATATTGCTCACTTACAAGTTTTTTTTTTATAACTCAATATTTATCATTTTCCAAAACACATAACAAAAACAACATACAGTGTACAGAACTTAAAGTGTCAGCGGTGTTCCTATTTTTTCCTCTTTGTAATTGTCCATTTCTGTTCATTAATTGATGGTGTCCTCTTGTGCATACAAAGTTTTCCATTTCTCCCATTTATCATCTACAGTAGCTCCGCTTGTTTCAGCCTCAGTTCACAAGTCATTCTTTCCATACAATACATCTCCTTCAGGACATCCCCCCAATTCTTTAGCGTCGGTGGTTCTTCTCTCCTCCACTTCCTTGTTATCCCTTTCTTAGCAGCTGCCAATAAGATTTTGACCAAGTACCAGTCATCATGGTGTACTGTATATCTTCATTTGTCAAGTTACCCAAGTAATACTTTCCAAATGTCAAAGGTATCTTATAGGCTATTATCTCCCATATTTTACTTTCTATGTCTTTCCAATACTTCTTTAGTTTTTTACAATCCCAAAATATATGATAATGATCTCCTGTTTCCTTCCCACATCTTCTCCAACACGCTTGTTGGTTCTTTGAATATTTATTTTGCATTGATGGAGTAATAAAGAATTTAATTATGTTCTTCCAGCAGAACATTCGCCACATCTTAGAGCTAGAGGAAGTTTTCTGAACCTCGCAAATGTTCCACCATTCCCTTTTTCTCCCTCAGCCCTTGATATAGTTGTGAAACCATTTTTTCCGATTTGCCCCTATATGCTTTAATCAAAGGTCCTTCGTGCTCACCACGCCGCCCTACGGTCACGTGTCAGTTTGGACTATTAGCACCTCAGTTTTTGAGGAGATGGAGCGTTTCTCTGAGGTTTCTTTATGTCACGTCAGGCCAATGCCAATTACTCCAAGCTGTAGCCATGATGCTGAAGTTGCATTCTGGGAAATAAGGATGGAATGTAATTGGGCTAGCCTATGTAGCGCTACCTGTACAGTATGTGTGTGTGTGTGTGTGAGAGAGAGAGAGAGAGTGTTCTCCTGTCCTTGCCGGTCCCTCTGAGGAGCTGCGTGTTATTTAGAAACAGGCAGTGAGTCAGTGTTTGGCTCTGGGAGACTCACAGATGACTTTGTGTCTCTGTTACGTTTAGCAGCTCTAAAGCAAAGCACGTTGTGTGTAGATTTCATTAAAACTCAACGCGTGCACGTGTCCTCTGGGGAAGCTGGCGTTTTCAAATCTTGAGAGATAGGAGCTCTGCCAGCCGGCTTTTCCCTCCGAATACATCTATGTGTGTGTGTGTGTGTGTGTGTGTGGCAAAGGTGAAGAAACCAGTCACTTCCTCATTTGCTTTATTTGTACTTCCTGTTTGGAAAACACCCTGTGAACACCACAGAGTTCAGTCTCTCAGGACACTGATCAACAAACAGAGCTGCAGATACTGAATGTTTTAGTTAGAGTCGATCCCTTGAGCTCTCTGACATGCTCTACTCACTAAAAGTTAGGGGTATCTAACCTTCTAGTGAAAAGCCAGGATGAACCTCTACTGGTGACCTTAATGTGACCTCTAAACTTTTGAATGCTCATGTCCAACTGTTGCAGTGATTGTTTCAGTACTTTCTGCACAGCTTCATGTTAGCTTAACAGCTAAAGTCACAATATGTGTTTGATCCATGAGTTGACCATAAGGTCGTGGTTCCTCCTCATCATGCTGTTCACATTTTGACATCATGAGACCAAGACCACACCTAACAACAGAACCTCGCCATGGAGAGGCTTCAAACAGGATGTCCACTGAGCTTAGAGGTCACAGTGTGTCATCAGCAGGTTGCACAAAGATACAGAGACTGGAAGAGTCACAGAAAGGCAGAGAAGTGGATGTTCTTCGACCACATCCCTGATGACCACTCCATGTGTTACAGTGAGGACAGCTGTGTCTAGTCAACTCTGTGACAAGCTGATACTACCTGGATTAGTCAGTCATTGTTCCTGCATGAACAACACAGGCTTAATTCCATCTTAATGGACGACAATGGTCCAGTTCATTGAGGTCACATCATTAGGGAACAGCTGCTGGAGACTGGGGGACTTCAGAGGAAGTGACCTGTACTTTCTCCAGACCTGAACCCCATAGTGGGGTATACCCACCACTGATGGTGACTTTTATTTTAATACATTGTTGGAGATGAGGAAATCACTGCAGGCTTGTACTTAAAAGCCCCACTTTCATAACAGGGTCAACTTTTTACATGTTCCATAAATTCGGTTCATTTTTGTTAAAAATTGTTTGTTGCTTTGGATAAAAGCGTCTGCTAAGTAAATAAACAAACACACTGCCTCTCTTTCCCAGAATGCAAAGCAAACCTGGCTACAAGAGGGTGTTTAGCTCCTCCTTGCAGCACACGTGGTTGTTGTTGGATGGAGGTCGGATCATTCACACTGGGAACAAATCAAAAGCACCTCCTCCGACGGGTGTCAATACGGTTCTTTGGCTCCATCCTAGAGCGACTACTGTGTTCACACCAGATAAACTGAACTAAGGAGGAAAACAGACCAGAGTTCCAGTTAAACAGCCAAGCTAACTCCCACCATGGCCTTTACCAGTAAGGAAAGGCTTAGGCCTATCCCTAACAGTAGACAGGGTTTCTGCCTCACGGATTGAAACTGGAAGTTGGATACTTAGAATCTGAAAGCTCTGCCTCCCATTCTACTTTTAGAAACTCTAGAAACCACAAGTAAACATGCAGTCGGAGATCCAAGTGCTCGAGAATATGATGGATAAAACGTGGTCTTTCAAAGTAAAAATTTGAAGGGAGCCAATGAAGTGACACAAAAACTGCATGGACTATGTAGCATACAGCTACAGGAACACACACCACTACAGCCACATGTCACGTTCACTTCCTTTATTTTCTGCACTCCAAGCCTTTGGTCTGCACTGTTGCTTCCCGGGCTCAGACGGCCTCAGCATACTGCAGGTAGAGGTGGAGAGGTTGATTACCCTAGCTTTTCTTAATCACCCTCTAGTGCAACTAAATTCAAATGAAATCATTGTCATTGGGATTCTAAAAGAAAACTAAAACTAAAAAACTAGCTGCAATTGGTACCTGCTCAGACTCAGAACATTTAACGGTTTTTTAAAAACGTTTTAGAGATTCACCACCAGATGCTCTTGTTGTTAAATGGTTCAGGACGTTAGCAGAATCTTTTATATTTTCTCATGCTCAGAGTGCTGATTCCAAAGCTAATAGAGGTGTTTATCACTATCAGTGTGTGTGAGTTCAGCTGTTACACTGTTCTAAACAGCTTTACGGAAGCTAACAGTCGGTGTGATTCCAGCTCTTGTTTGCCTCATTGTGTTTTAGCGTCTTCAGAAGTAGTAAAGGTCAGTGTGTGTGGGCAGAGCTGTGATGATGCTGCTGGTTAGATGTTCCCCGCATAACCCACTTCCCTTTGTTGCACCGTCACTGGCTCTGTGTGTGTGTGTGTGTGTGTGTGTGTGTGTGTGTGTGTGTGTGTGTGTGTGTGTGTGTGTGTGTGTGTGTGTGTGTGTGTGTGTGTGTGTGTGTGTGTGTGTGTGTGTGTAGAGGTCAGGATATTTTGTGCCTCCTCAGATGTGCCAGTCATGTGTGTGATCTCCAGCTCAGCCCTTTCATGTCATTGTCCCCCCACCACCACTGCCTGTCCTCTCCATGCACCCCCTTCATCTCGGCCCCCTCCACCCTCGCTGTCGCACCAACCTCCTCTGTTCTCCCCCTTTCCTGCCCCCTGTCTCACCTCATATCTCCGTCGGTTACCCATACCTGAATCTGGATCCCATGAAACTCATTTTAGATGCAGACATTGGGGTTTTGTTTAAATAAATTCAGTTTGTTGCACACTAGAAAGATGAAGGTAGGAGACCTGTTTATTAAACATAGTAAAGTGATTTCTAAAGGTTCTTTAGACATGAAACCCATCCAGTCCACACAGACAAAGAAACTAATTTTACCAGCAACATTTTCAATCAGATAAAAAATATTTTGCTTCATCACCACTCTAGTGGTGAGATGTGGAGTGCATCTGAAAACTAACTTGCAAAAATTAACCCCACCAAAAAAAGATGTCACCAGCCACCACTGGTTAGAATAGAAACAGCAACAGTAAAAGTATGAAGCTGACATTATAGAATGAATGTTTAGAGCAGATCTTCATTGAAGCAGGAAATAAATCATTACATTAAATCAAAAGAGTTGATGTTAAAGCGGCACTCCGGAGGATTTCATCAGGAGAGCAGTTTTTGAATCTAGCGTCCAAAGGCTCCTCCTCAAAACATCTCGACACGCGCGTCCGGTCGCGTGTGCGCGCGTGCACGCGGCGCATATACTTCGGACATGAACTGTACCGCTCAATGTGTAGGGTTTAATCACTCACAGTTCACAATCTTATTCCAACAACACTACGAGGGTCTGATGAGCCCTCTCTGTCCCTGCAGCTTCTGATATTAGCTCTGTTAGCAGAGAGCTGCTGCTGGACTCTGAAGCTGAACTTGACTCGGCCCTGGATGAACTTTCTGACCAAAATAAACGCATAATCCTGTCAAACCTTGCCATTCTGTGAGGTGAAAGGTATAAAAATAAAAATAAACCCGTCTTTAGCTGGAGAATGGGTAGGTTTTTAGTAGAAATGAGCCGTGAGTCCTCAGTGAACGGCTGAGACGGCAGAGAAACACACGGAGCGTCCTGTACGACAGCGCCCCCTACTAGTACAGGTTTGGTCGATGCGCGTGCATGTTGAGAGAATGCAGACATTTGAATTTCATTGGCTGAAAAATGTCGGCGGCAAGAAATCTGTCAAGTGACAGATGTTGTGGAACTCAACCCATAGATCATAGTTTAGACCTGAAATATCATTTAAAACATTTAGAAAACTTTGATACAGAGAAAAATGCTCCAGAGAGCCGCTTTAAAGTCTGGTTCTTTTTTGTAAAACGGTGTGTGCGTGTGTGTGTGTGTGTGTATTAGTACTCATATCAGTTATTACAGCCTTCAAAAACAGATAATCATGATTTAAAATGAAGAAAAGATGATAGATTTACAGAAAGCAGTAGAACTCAGCCTATAAATGAGGCAAAACATTCACTATTTGTTTATTTTAGCTGTAATAACCTGTTATGTGAGTTCATTAATGAAGTTTTATTACGATTCAGTCTAGTGTTAAATGTAAGCAGTGATTATTATGATTTAGTCAACTTTAGGAGTATTTTTGACTGTTCAGTATTTCCTCACTCTGTCACTAGATGTCCTCAGTTGGCCTTTCTGATTTCTAGATCATGATCTCACCTTTTTGGCTTCCATTTTTGGAGGCATGTAGGTTTTTATTTTTGTGTGTTTGTTTTGGTTTGTCTGTCTGCTAAAGTAACTTTAACCAAACGTTGATGAAATGAACACAGGCCTAGCCTACCAGGAGTAGGACCAACTGGTCATGCTGTCAGATCATTAGCTTCATTTCCATAACAACAGATGGAGAATTTGTGTTTTTCCAATCCTGTATTCACCTGCTAGAGATGTTGCCATAAAAAATGAAGCACAAATGTGTTTGCTTATGTGAAAATTAAAAATTGTTCAAATGTCCTGCTCATATAAAAAACAAGCAATGAAAGGTTGAACATTTTTTAGTTTTTAAAAGCTACCCTCTATTCAAAAATGCTTGTATTTTCTCAGTTTTCCATATATGGTGAAGATGACATCATCGGGATAGAAAACCAGACTGAGAGCCTCAAACTGCCTCAAACAAAGTGTATAAATGACCTGATGCAAGTTTTATACTTTTTAACTGAAGGCTTAACATTCTGATTTGAATGGGTTTCTATGGGCACATTTAGGTGCTTAGAGACATTAACATTAGTATTTTAGATCACATTGTTTACAAAAGACTAAAAAAACAAAAACATTTTTTAGAAAACTCAAAAATGCACAACATTATATAAATGATCAACAATATGCATGAAAAATGGATAAAATATGCTAAAAAGTAAAACACAAACATGCTTGAGTGAATCAAAGCATTTTTTTAAATTCAATGATGCTTTTTTAAGGCTTTATAGACCATTTAAATCTTTGTAGACAGTGATTACGTATTTTGTGGCAGGAGCCTAAGTGATACAAGAAAGTGATTGCTTTTTAATGATAAATATGAAGTGTTTTAGTCAATTGTCGGTGGAAGACATGTTGTCTTACTCTAACAAGCTAACCTATAGCGGTGGGGAGACATCTTTTGACTCGTACTCACTGTCTGGTCCATCAGCTTGTTGGCCCAAGTTACAGTGGACAGATATCTTCTTATACCTCATGGAAAAACTCAGTGTGTAGGATAAAAAAACTTTAAGCACATGGTCTTGTCCAGGATGCTGAATGCAGAGAGTTGTTGGCTGATTGTTGGGTGTACAGACAGACGAGCTGCTGACTCAGAGGCAGGGACATCAAGCCGAGTGTCGTTAGACAGACCGCTACATTACACAGATAGGACATCGGTTTGTGCCACAAACATTCCTTTAATGCTACGGTCAATTCAAAGTGATGCTGTCTATAACCATGTAAACAAACCAGCAGACTGGTTAGCTTACATGCTACCATTCAGTGTTTACATTAGAAAACATGAAATGAAAACGCTAGCTAGTTTTTTGCTGTTTATACGATATTGCAGAAACCTGAAATCTTGTTGTTCAGTGAGCACTGCAAAGACGAGAGGTGCTGATGATTTCCTGTCCAGTCAGTATGTTTAATGACTCACAACCTTAAACACCTGCAGTTGACTTCAGTTGACTTCCTTGATTACGTTATTCTATATAACTGGTTTGATTTGGGTTAAGTTTTGATTATATTTAATTTATTTCTGGTGTTTTTCTGCCACCAGCAAACTGACGACTGACTTCACCATGACAGCCATTCCAGTTATGGTCCATACTATTCATGCATGCATATGACACTTCTGGGTGCTTGATCTTCACATGTAATAACTTATTATCAAGTAAAAAGTCACAATAGCCACATCGGCCTCCATCCTAATGGTGTGGAACAGGCTGATTTTTTTAATCTAGGCAACAGAAGCCCATCCTAACTAACATCAACCCTTCTTTGTCTTTTTGTAGATATGGGGCTTTTACAAGCAAGGCTACAAGTGTAAAGGTAAGAGAGCGACTCTCTGAGCAGATGTTCTTGTTCCACTCAGAAGGCCTCCAGAGGTTTGTTGATTCCGTTTGGTGCTGTTGATTTCCCATCCGACGCACTCAGATATACACAGGAAATGTCAACAACACGCAGCAGGCGGGATCAGTGTGTAGCGTTGCTCTGTGTCCACATCCGTCAAAGGAGTGTCTCTGTCCTCTGATTGGACGAGTGTTTCTCCCTCCTGAGTGTGAGCTAGTGGTCTGGGCTGGAGATAATCCACACATGATGGATTCTGAAAATAACATAATATAGGGTCACAACTCCTGTCCTCCAGGGCTACCATCCCGCAAGTTTGACATGTATCCTGATCCTGCTTCTACTACGTTGAGTTGCCTGTTAATTACTCGTTTAAGTCAGATGTTGCAGGATGGTAGCTCTGGAGGACTAGAGCTATTTTACCCCAGGAATAGAAGAAATTATACCTATAGGCAGGGGTGCACATAACTGGTACACCAGTGTGCATAAGCACCAGAAATCATGTGTGCATACCTGATCCCTCTGCCCAAACGTGCCTTTATGGAACGGTGCTTTAATGGTCATCAGACACTGATGGGGCTGGGTACCGTTAAATATTTTTTGATACTACTACTTTAATGATATCTTGTTTTCAATACTGGTACTTTTTTCAGTAACTATATGTATAATTCTGAGATAAAATAACAAGTAATAATAAGTATTAAATGTTTATTAAAAATAAAAAACATGTATAAACCATCGTTTTGTGGCATATGTATGCATTTACAATTATTACCGGTATTTATTGCTCACCTCGGGAACTTTCTGTTATGTCACTGTCTCTTCCCTCACACACCTCCTGATACAGCAGAGCCTGGAAGCTCGGAGTCAGACTGAATACGGCGCAGCAGCTCGCAAGTTAGTTCCATATGCAATGCGTGGCTTCGACTAATTGCTTTAATTCTTGTTTTTCGTGGCACAAATGTCATAGCATATGTTGCATTTTGCTCTGTTCCCGTTTACCTTTCCAAAATGCAGCCAAACTTTAGAGTTTTTGGAAAATTTTAACCTAAAACTCGCTACGCTAACTGTTTTGAAAGGGAGGGGCTCTGCTCCTCAGCATCTCACCTGTGTCTCCACCCGTGCAACAACGCTGGTGGGAAAATGAAGCGGGTCATTTACAGGGGATTTCATAGTAAAAGTGCCGAAGTCAGTACCGTGTTTTTTCGGTACCGGCTTTCAGTCGTGGCAACAACAAGTGTAAACACAGCCTTAAAGATAGAGTGTGGAGCTCAGCAGTGGCGGCCCGTCCATAGGGGGCGCTCGGGCGCCGCCCCACCAGTCCCAAGAGGAAGAAGAAGAGGAATAGGGATCACAAAATATAAAAAATTAACATAAAAATAAAGCTAAACGAGCCATCCATTATATATACAATAAGTGCTGTGTATAATCTGCATTTAGGTGTAGTTTAGAAAGGTTTTCTTACTATTTTTTACTGGACTGATAGGTCGTGCTTCTTTGGGTTCTACTGCGCATGTCTGGATGGGACGCCGTCCCAACA
The DNA here is from genome assembly GCA_006937965.1 of Callopanchax toddi. Lineage (NCBI taxonomy): Eukaryota > Metazoa > Chordata > Actinopteri > Cyprinodontiformes > Nothobranchiidae > Callopanchax > Callopanchax toddi. The sequence goes on along the minus strand of SSNR01000053.1, from coordinate 3,024,483 downwards.
TAGCGCATTGTTTTTTGCTCCTGACGCATGCGCACTGGCAATTTTTTCCTGACGCACGCGCACTGAGTGCAAAAAATAGGAGATCGCTTGGGACGCAGGTCTTCAGCGTCCCTGTGTGACATGCGCAGAACGGCAGGAGTCTGGAGTGTTGCTCAGACCGAAACCGAAAGTTCTTGCTCTCTTTTTAATGGAGGGTAGAAAATGGATATTTATTCAAAGAATCCTTCTTGCCCGCTTGTGAAAACAAGCCGAATGATTCCATTTGTCTTGATTTAATCAATTCAAAGGTGAGTGACTTTGTTTGTTTGATTCTTTTTCTTAATCTGTCACGGATTTTCCCATTCAAAAACCCCATAGGCGGAGCTAGCCGCGGCTAGCAATGCTAAGTCCTGATGAGTGAATTTATACCTTAAATAGCGACATGTGTTTGTTGAGGTGTTTGCCGAATGTTAGAGAAATACAGGTACTGCTGATTGAATACGTTGGTTTATGTAGTTTAGCCTGTTTTTCATGCATTTTCTCTACTTTTCATTAAATTATTATGGTGTTTTAAGGAAGTTTGGTCTGACTGGGTTTGATGGGACATATCAGTGGATTTGACTTTATTTTGTTGTTAATTCACTTCATTAGTTGAGCTGATTGTCATGATGGTTAGTGGTTAGTGGTTGTTGTCTGAATTGTAACATTAATTATCTGACTATGTTAGTTAGAGATGGATTTATTTGTTTGTGGTGTCAGTAGAAAGATAATTGTGAATATTAAGTAATGTTTTTGACTTTGCCAGGTTGTTTTTTCCTTGAAACTTTTACAACTTCTGTTGTGATCACATTGTGGTTGTTTTTTATTTTTATTTGTATCTGATTATATTGATATTATTCTAAGGTCTCCTTATGAAGACTTTATGATTTATTTACGGTTTGATGTGTAGAATTAGACCTAACAGCTCCACATTTCTAGAAAACTGGTGGTACTAGGGATTTTTACCAGCAAAATATTCAGTCAGATGAAAATATTATCATTCCCTGCCCTAGTGGTGATATGTGATTTTTTTTTTTTTTGCGCATCTGAAAACTGACTAGCAAATATGCGCCCCACCCAAAAAAAATTTCACCAGCCGCCACTGGAGCTCAGACATCTGGGAGGGACTTTGAGTAGAAACACTGCTACTCCACATTGGGAGGAACCTGCTGAGGTGGTTCTGGCATTTAGTCAGGATGGTCAGCAACTAATCTGAGTAAAACCACTTTGCTCAAGTTCTTTGTGACAAAACCCACACCACTCCTAGATAATAGATCTACTGTTGTTGTTTTTTATTTCATTTCTCTGAATGCTCGCTAACTTCTGCTGAGCTTTTAACTTTCATCCACCACAGCACTTCTCCGTTGGAGCATTTTCAATATGAGAGGAAGAGTTAGCTGTGATGTATTGTGGACAAATCTAAACTCCTACTAATTGGGAAGTTTGCCATAAAAAAACATACTTAATAGGGATGCACCAATACTGGTTTCGGTATCGGCCCGATACCGGTATTGGTATCGGTTAAAGTTACCTGATACCAGGAACCGATACCAGTGGCTTCACTGTCTGTGACTTGTGATTTCTGTTGTAGTTTCCTATATTGAACACTAGGGGGAGCTATTGAGCTAAAGAGGAACAGTGTGGGTTGAGAGCTGGAGATGGTGCCAAATAGTTCATTTTATTTGGTTAAAATGTGGAAAACTGCAATAAATTCACTTTGAAATCACAGAAAATTGTTATTTTTCACCTTATATTTTAGTTTTGCGATCACTTTTATTAATATATTTTATTTTTTTTGATCTAACTCAGTTATTTGTTGTAAAAAGCAGAGAAGAAAAAATAAAACCTGTATTCCAATTTGTTGCATTTTTTTGTGTGGTAGAAGTATCGGTATCGGTACTCGGTATTGGCGAGTACTCAGACTTAAGTATCGGTATCCGATCGGTTTTGAAAAAAGTGGTATCGGTTCATCCCTAGTGAAAATATTAAAGAAAACACACAAGGAACAGTGGTTGATACAGTTAGGTTAGACAGGTATCTGTCGAACAACAACCTTGTATCTTCAAAGATGAAGATAAAATGTCTTGACGCATTTCTTTGAAAAGTCATCCATAAAACCAGAGACAGATGTGAAATAGACCTGGTTTATGTAAAAACATGAAGATTATAAAAAATAAAGATACAAGGTTTTGACCCAACAGCGACTTTCAGAAGTGATGCCAAGTCCTGACCCCAGACCAGGGAAGTTCCCATCTATTGGACCTCATCAGGATGTGACTGAAACCATCGATCTACAGTCAGCTTTGTGCTTTTGTGACTCGTTCAGTTATTCTGGTGTGGCGAGGTGAAGAGGACGTGATGAATAAACACAGTCCTCATTATGAAAAATAACCAGTTCTGTCTTGTCCTTTTCAGTCTGAACATTAGCCGACTTCCTGTTCATTCAGGCCTTCAGGTTGGCTTTCTGCTGCTTATTAAATCGCTGGCAAGCCGTCATCGAACATTTCTGTTGCATAGCAGCCAAAGTAATGAGTGTTTCTCAGGGGCTGTGAGGTTCATTACCAGCAGCTCTCACAGCATCGAGCACCTTGTGTGTTAGGGACCCGGTCTGATCACTGGCTAATGCCTTAATTAGCAACAAAACAGAGGGAAATTCATCAGGATTGTATAGCTTTAACCCATTAAAGGCTGATGTAATGTTAATAGATCCTCCACCAGGGGGCAGCAGATATGATAGGATATGGAAGGTTTAGGACAAAAGTACTAATACTCCATCTGGTTGCTTTAAGACCAGCAGTGGTTTGATGATAATTAGCAACAACAGTGGGGTTCAAACCAGTAATCATAAAGGGCCTGTCAGCCAATAAACCTAAATTTGACCATTTTTTCCTGATTTTGTGGTAAAAGCAGAGCAAACTACAGGTCAGGTGTACATACAGATACACAAACTCCTCACTCTCTCTCCAGTCTCCTCTCCACTCCAAACTCCTGCAGTCTGACTGGGAGTTCCAGTGTGTTCTGGCTTGTTCCATTAATGAGAGCAGAGGAAGTCAATGAGAGAGCCCCACAGCCATTCATCCCCATTACCGCTGTTAGCCTGCACTCAGGGAGGGAGACGGGGCGCCGGGGTCCTAATTGAAATGAATCACCCACAGTGGAGCAGTGCAGGACTGAGAGGACTCTGTGTGTGTGTGTGTGTGTGTGTGGGCTGTTGGATGTGTGTTCTGACACAGCAGACTTTAAATATTTACACACGATTCCATAGACACTCTGAGTGTCTAACCCCCACATCAACACACGACCACAGAAGAAGAGTTTTGTGTTTTGGACCTTCTCAGTTTGGTTTTGGCTGATCTTTCTTGTGTTGGTTACCTAAAGGAATATCTGTGTCATTTTGAAGTGTTCTATCAGTTATTTATCTACAGTAAGAACCACGCCCACCAGTGACATCACTCAAAATTCTACTTTTCTTTTAACATTATGAGATGAGTAAGTGAAATAATTGTTTTGAGTAAACGTGTTTCTGTTCACGTGTAAATCATCATTAGTGTGAGGTGCTGGGAAATCTGAAAACCCACACTGAGTGTGCTAGAATCGTTTATTTTTATTTTTTTGGAAAAGGTATAAGAACTCTGATCTTTATATAGTGATGCATTTGAAATTAATACATTAAGAAACATATAAATATATATATCGTATTAACTCAAATATAAGACAAGTTAATTTTTTCACTGGAAATAATGTAAAAATGTGGGGTCGTCTTATAATCGGGGTCTAACAGTGACACATGCTGATAGTAGTTTGAGGTCATTACATGAACGCAACAGCAGAGGGCGCCAGCATTTTGTAAAGCTGGCAATGTTCAGAGCAGACTGGATTAAAAGTGTCTATTCAGACAAAACGAACACACTAACTCACCAAACATAATCTCAGAACACAACACAGAACATGACCACTATAACAGTCCATTACAGTGTTATTTAAAGGACTTTCTCAAAGTTTCAATACAAATAGTTTCTTTAAAAAGTGAATTTAGTTTTTTTCTGAAGATTTGTCTTGGAAATGGGGGTCATCTTATAATCAGGGTTGTCCTATATTCGGGTTAGGATTTTCTGTTTATGGAACACGATCATATTCTCCGGAGACCGCAGTTATCAGTTTATATTAACAGGTGGCAGAGTTGAGCTGTTTAAAGTTGAATTAAACCTGCCTTTCACTGACCGTCCATGTTTTGTTATTAAATTAAATAAAACTGAGTTTTAATCAACTGAATTTTACTCAATTAAAACTGAGAAAAGCTGCTGCTGAAGCTCAGATGTCCATTCAGGGAACGAATACTCATAAAACAAGGTTTAGTCCAGTAGTGTCAACCAGGGAAACCAGTTTGACTCTCAAACACATCAGCTGTTTGTATAAAGTTGTTGACGTGGAGCTGTTAACGGACCCAGTGAAACACATGATTAATGAGCAGCCTGAAGTCACCTGGTTCAGATGAAGCCTTGAATCCAGTCAGTTTGCCTTTTGTGAACACACACCTGAGAGTTTAGCCTTCAGAAGGGGCAGAGTCAATCAAAGATGTAAAACACATAAATATATTTAATCAAATGTGATCAAACACACAGCTCTGAGAAAGCACCATGTCGATTAGTGTGGAGGTGGTAGTCACAGAGGCTGTAGTTGAAATCTTCACTCATTTACTACATAGTGTTCTTTTATTACCTGACGTCCTTCGACATTAGGACATTATGATTGACTCTAATCCAGAGCCAGACATTGAATATTTCTGTAACAAACACATGTTTTTACAGCTGTAATGGTTGGTAAGTCATTCAAATCCAGCCGCAGCAGGTTAAAACAGTCTCACATTTTACTTTGTGATTTTTACTAACTTTACTGTTGAGTCTGATGGTGCATTCGATTTGTCCTCGGAGGTCGGAACTCGGAACTGGGAATGATGTCACACCCGAGTTACAGCGTTCTGTTTGCAAAGTCGGGAAACCAAAGTATTACGGTTTCTTTACGTGTTTGGTTCACACACAAACACATTGCCATTGTTGTCTTTGTTAGCAGCACGCATCCAAAACATTGTTTTAGACTTTAATTAATTCGCTCATGTAAACACTCTGATTTGTTTAGAGTCAGAAGATACAACATGTCATTCTGAACTTAGATACATCCAAACAAGCAGATCTTGCAAAATAAACGTGTTTTCACGGCATTTTAACTGTTCTTGTGAGGAGTCGCCATCTTTTTTTCAAAAAGTCGGGACGCAAAGAAATCTCAGACTTTTCGAGTGGGAAGTCCGTCATTGGGGGGCGTTCTAGTTGGTTTTTCCCACTCGGAACTTGGAATTTCCAACTTCCATGTACAAATCGAACACAGCATGAACAACAATGGTTTTGAACTAATTTCACTTTTGCTCTCAAGTCCTGCAGCTCAGACAGAGCAGGAGACACTTTAGAGCTCAGAGTCTAGAAAATGATCAGCAACCAGTCAGAGAATCACTGTAGAGTCAGCTGTTAGCGTTAGCATGCTCTGTCTGCATTAATGTCTTTTTACTGGACACATGATGAGTTTCTAGAAAGTGAAGGAAATAAACTGTAATCATTTGAACACCACTACTAAGGAGCTGACTCTATACGGTGGACACATTTTGTCTTACTGGATGACCCATGACCCCTCCTCTCTCAGACTCCACCCAGCTGACAGGGTGGCTGATGGGAACAGTTGGCCTCAGTGTGAGGGTTAAATCCCACAAGCTATCCTAGCTGTGTACCTCAAACCAGCTCTCCATCTTAAAGGGTCTACACTGCTAGGCATGATGGGTATTACCCTGTGCATGTGCTGCATGAGCGTTGTTTAATCAGGTGGTGAGGAGACTGCGTCTGTCTGAGCATCTTACCTTCCTTCCTCTGATGTAACGCCTACCTGAGTAGACGCTGTACTCCAGCCACGCCCGTTAAAGCAGCTCTCCTCTAAATGAATCCTGGTAACTGACCTACTGTAGGTCGGTTTTAGTAGAAAAACAGCTTCAAGAGGTTGTTGTGGTTAAGACAACCTACAAAACCCTTCTCCATCACCACTAGCTCTCCCGTTGTTTCTGTCTGACCCTGTTTTTCCACCTGGCCCTTCCCTTCTCTCTTCCCGTCTTTCCAACATTCCCTCCCTCTCCCCGCCCTCCCGACACCTCTCTTTGCCGGCCTCCTCCTCCTCCCGTGGTGTGTAGCGTGCGGGGTGAGCTGCCACAAGGCCTGCCGCAGCCGCCTGGCCGTCGAGTGCAGGAAGAGGACGAAGAGCATCAGCCACGAAACACCGCCGGCCCTCCAGGCTCGGTCCTACAGCTTCCCCCCGCCCGCGAACACTCCCCCCAGCCTGCAGAACACAGGTGAGACGTGGAATGTATGCATCGGAGTAGTGGAGGGATAAATGCTCCACTTCAGCGGGATTGTGAGGGATTGTTTTTGCATTTTCATTTGATTGACCCATCCTCTTCATGCCTCTGTCTCCATCAGTAATAGCTGAAGAGGACTTGGAGACGGTGGAGGAAGGAGTTTTTGATGTCCACCTATAACCAGGTGAGAGGTGCCCACTTTTACACCAGCTGTAGCTGATAACAGGACATTCAGTATTCAGTCTGTTATGATCCTGTTGGGTTTTCCTCTTCTTCTACAACTTTAGAACACAATTTATATCAAAACGTTAAGGAGCTCTGACTTCAGGTCTTTGAAATGAATGTAACTGCTCCAACATTTTAACAAAATTTAAACCAGGAAGCTTTATTCCAACATGAATCAGACTGAGTAAAATAACAGTTCAAGTTTTCGGAAAATTTATAAAAAGTCCATGTTCCCTCCTATTCTTCCAGGAGCCTTTTAACAGAGGAGCTCAGAGCAGGGGGCGGAGCCAGCCTTCCCTCCCAGAGCCCCTCCTCCAGCTGCTGTGTGACCATCTGCATCCTGATGGACACCGAAAACCTTCAGCACAGAGGAGAACTGGCTCTGAAGACAGGACATCCCCATGCTGCCACACTGTGGACACTTCCTGCAACAGCAACTATCAAATATTATTATATGTTCTATGAAACTAAAGAAAAAAAGTCCATAAATTGTATTTTTTAGTGGAATGTTTGTTGTCTCCTCGTTTCCTGGAGGTTCTACTTTTCATGAAAACATAAAAGAGGTGCTGTTTATTGCCAAGAATGTAAAGCTGCCTCCCAGACTAAGCTATGTGTGTTTATCTGAGACGCTGTGTGTTTTGTTTTGTGATAACTACCAGCTATTTCCATGTCAGGTGTTGTTGATTTGTGGAGCGTCTGAAGCAGCTGCTCCGTCGACGCCTCTAATTCCAGTAAAAAGGACTTTGATGGGTGTTCTGTTTTGATGTGTTTACCTCTGTATGTGTAGTTCTAGTATAGTGATGTGAATGTAGCAGAAACTGCTGTCAGATGAAGAAGAACCTGAGGTGTAAGTGATCAGAAGGAGGTCACCTAATGAGGCTTTAGATTTGACAGCAGCTCTTCCTGAGAACCTGCTTAAATGCGACCCGTTTGGCCGTTTAACCACTGCATGCTGCGACCAGACGTCTCTGTTGGCTTTACCTAACGTAGCACCAAGTTGCAGACAAACTGCTTCAGCTTCTTTGTGCCTGTGGAGACATGAATTCAGACTTTGAGCTGCATATTGCTGATTTGAATGAGACTCTTCACATTGCAGGTATTTATTGGATTTTCTTTCTTGTGTGAATAGATAAAAACCTAACAAATGTGTTTTCGAAAGGATGTTTTGGTAATTTTTGTGTGTTTTTTTCAGTATTAAATGCACTAGACATCTACTAAATCTGTGTTGCTGTTAAACTGTTTGTGAATAATAAGAATAATACTGGAAAACATGAGAGTTTGTGTTCTTTTACTTTGTGTTTATACATTTCCATGAGCAGCAGACACATTGAGGTTAGATTAATAAATATTGATCTTAATAAATCCGTACATTGTTGCTTTTAAAGGAACATACTTTACCCTTTTTCTATCCATTTCTGAGGTCTTCTTGGTGTTAGGAGGTGGATCAATGATCAGATGTGGGTAACAACTCATCCAGTTCACACATGTAAAAAAATCAAACCATCCATGTCCAGACATGAAGTTATGTGTAATAAAAAGAAATGTCAGGAAAACAGGATGAAAGAAGGTGAAAAAAGGTCTGGAAAGTCGCTGAAATCTATCAGCAATTAGAAAGAAACCTGACACTTAGTACAAATCAAGATCAGCTGCTTCAGTCCCACAGATGACCAGAGGTGGGTAGAGTACCCAAAAAATGTACTTAAGTAAGAGTAGCACTACTTTGACATATTTTTACTCAAGTAAAAGTAAAAAGTTTGCTGTCCCAAAAAACAATAAAAAGTAAAAAGTCTACTTGAGTAGATTTTTTTAAATTATGTCATCAGACAGATAAAAATATAAAGTTTGGGGGAAATTCTAATACCTTAGTAAGTAAGTAAAGCTTATTTATATAGCGCCTTTCACAGATATAAATCACAAAGCGCTTCACAACATAAACAAAAGAACAAAACTGAGAAAAACATTGAAAATAAAAAACAAAACAGAGACTTGGGGGGTACAGGGGACCTACATAGTAAATGATGAGATTACTGTATGTGTGACATTGACTCGGGCTAGAACTAACTATATTTGGGCCAAATAATAAAAGGAAAAAACTAAAACTGGGAGCAGCAGAGAAAGCATACAAAAGGGAGGGAGGGGGTAGCGCAAAGTCTGACAATCACAAAAAACATAAGACACGTGATGGTGGTGGTGGTGGTGGTGGTGGTGGGGGGGGTGATGAGGAGCCCTACTCCCTGGCCTTCAGACCAAGCTTGCAGGGAGGAGGGAGTTGATAAGGTCCGAGGCAAAACGTTGAATGTTAGGAGGTGTTTGTGGATCATCAGTAGCATGTGTGTGTTTGAATCAGTACATGTGAGGGAGGGGGGGAAGGAGGGGGGAGCACTCGCCTTCAGCTGCCACTGAAAAGTTTGTTTTGACTTCAGCCTTTTTTCAAGGCCTTCAACGGGGAGTCGAATTGAAAATAACAGATTTGTTTTGAGCAGGAGTGATAAGATTTCCACATCCTTCAGTCTTTAGCGGTCAGGTCCCTTCCAGCAGCCAAATAAGGGTCAAATCCACCAACAACCGGCTGGGCAATCCTCTCAGCTGTTCGTCCCTCGCTAACCAGTCCAGAACCACAGACAGAACCCTGCTGACCATTCCTCCAAGGTGTTTTCCTGCACATGAGTCTGAAAGCGCGACCAGATCGCAAAGCGTCCAGTCCCACGTATCAGCTCAGCCAGCTGGTTTAGAGTTCACACACAGTTCAGAGCATCCAACCTGTGATTCAGCTTGTCCAGTGGGATTTGAGAGTTCATACACAGAGCCCACCGATTGGCAAACAGCCCGGGCACCATCAGAGCCCGGGCTGTTTGCCAATTGGTCCCACAGCTCCAAATTTGACGACGATCCAGGTCCTACACATGCCAAACAGTAGAGCCCGGTTGCCATGATCCAATTTATGTAAACTTCTTCGAGTAGTGGGAAAAAGGAAATTTGTCCATCGCATTCCTAGACCAGCTGATCCAATTCATGGTTAAAAGTCCAGAGGGAGATGAAAGCAGGTTCTCCAGAGAAAGTAGACAGGACAGAGAGGAACCGGGGAAGACGGGGAGGGAGGGAGAGAAGGGGAGATGCATCCGCTCGCCTCGAGAGCCAGAAGGAAGAAAAAAAAATCTTAAAGGCTAAAATTAAAAACATAACCTGATATCAAAACAGCAAATTTTAAGCAGAAGAAACACTTTTCAAAGTAATTTTAAAATATAATGCCAAAACTTAGTAGAGCTAGCTATGTGGCTATAAATCTTGCTATCTATTTAGCTAATTTAGCTAGCTAGCTATGTCGAGCTTTTGTACAAGCTACATACAGATAGCTAGCTAGCTAGAAAATGAGAGTAAGAAAACAAAGCTGGTGCAGAAACAGGTGGTCTCCTTTAATAAAGTGTAGGTCTGTGTCTGGTGTATTTTTGTTAGAACATGTTTGTTTTTCTGTAAAGTTACTCGCAGTAGAGGATTACTCAAGTAGGAGTAGTGACACACTGCAAAAACTGATTTCTAAGAAAGTAAAAAAAGTCTTGTTTTTAGACATTTTGACTTATTTTTGTCTAAAAAGAAAATATATTCTTACAGCCCTACTTGAAATAGGCCAAATCTTCTTAAATATGGTCAAATTGTCTAGATTTGAGCAAAAAAAATCTGCCAATGGGGTAAGCAAAATTTGCTTGGCTAGATTCCTTAAAACTAGCGAATTGTTCTAAATGCAGAAAATTTTGCTATTTTTAAGGAATCTAGCATAGCAAACTTTGCTTTGCTTGTATCGCCTGAAGCACAATAAAACATTGATTCAAGTCCTTAAACAGATTATTTTTGGCACAAAAGTAGAATTCTGAGAAAGCAGCCTTTATGTTTTACATCTGTCTCTTACACACACACACACTCTTCAGCTGCCTTCTCTCTGACCATGATCCAGTGCCCTCTGCCTGTCTATTATCAGCGTTAATAACCAGTCCTGAATGAGCCCTGCAGTCAATGCCACAACTAATTAGTCTCAGAGATGGAGTCTGTTTAGGTGTGTGATTGCCTGGCCCTGCTCTGGATGTTCTGTTCAATGGGAGGGGATTGATCGGGTCGCGCTCCACGTTGGAGTTGGCTCATGTTTCACCTTCTCAGTGTTTTCACGTGGGACTGCGCTGGCTGGTGGTGAGAGGTGCACTCGGCCTGTTGAGCCGCTGTGTGCACAGGTCAGACTTTTATACGCACTGGATGAGAAACGTGTGAGAAAAAAAATACAGATACAGTTTTAGTCAGACGTTTAGATCCACTCATCATCTTGTGCTTTAATGATTTTAGTGGTTGTTTTTCCAGGGTGGACGAACGGGGCTTGATCTTATTGTGGGTCAAACTGATACAGACAGACTCACATACACACTAGGGGTAGAACTAGTTACAACAGACCAATTCCACCTTTAATAATTCTTCTTAACAATTCTCTTGCTTCCGGCTTATGCTAAATTTTGCGTTGAAGCACAATTACATCACACTCTGCAGCGATTCAGGTGGGGGTGAAGGCACTGCAGCAGTTCAGATCCGGACCCAGTGCCGGTTCTGTCTGGACCACACGGGACAGCACCTCGTCGCGGCACCTCCGACTACGGGGAGAGGATTGTGGGACAGACACCGGGGTATTGCTCTGTTGGACCCATGAGAGGTGCATAGAGGCCTATCTCCCCCCGGGGTGAAACAATAAAGCTGCATTGTGTAATTTTCAAACAAGCTAGCTATAACTAGCTAGCATACACAAACACAGTTCCAGAACTCTCACCCCTCTCATTGGCTATAATCCTATACCGTGCCTCCCCTGGACATGGGACCGCACATTACCACAGTAACAATTAGGGATGTCCCGATCAGCTTTTTTGGCCCTCGAGTCCGAGTCTGAGTCATTAGATTTTGAAGATCTGCCGATCCCGAGTCCCGATCCGATCTTTTTAATATGTTGTTGTGATCAACTTTATAAAGCCTCCAGACACAGACATACTCACACTTTCTGCTTCAAGCTGTTTCTGTGTTCTACTTTGCCGATGTTTAACTAATAAAAACAAACAAGCCACAAAATGATGTCATGCTGTAGACATAAATCCATCCATCTGTGTATTCTATCATATCCATATATGTTTAAATACTTAAACATAATTCTCTGTGCACAAAATCAGTTTGTTGTTAAAGTAACTTTTTGAGGAAATTTTTTTTTTCCTACAGCTGTTCAGGTGCAGAAAAAATGTCAACATTATTTTAACACTCTGCTCCATTTTTTGCCCAGAAAGAACAAACTTGTTTACTGACAATGACCCGGATCATTTCCTAAGTCATCAGCTCCTCCTTCACTCCTCCTGTTTTATCCTCTGACTGCAGCAGCTCTGAACAACTTCTTAATCAGACTATTTGGAGAAATCGTTTTGGAGCGACATTTAATCAGGAAGCTCCTCCTCAGAAAGCGCTTTTTAAAAATCTTAACATCGCTCAATTATTTCCCGACGGAGGGCGGGTATTGTGACGTGGTGTACCTGCAGCACTCAGCAGAGTCTCCTCTGAGCCTGGAGGGAGACGCTGTGTAGGGACAACGAGTTAGCGCGGGTATGACTCGCTCCACGCCGGCCTCTCAGCCTCCTCCAGACAGAGCACTCCCGTTGGTGCGTGGCTACTTTCCGTTCAGGGGGAGGACGAGTCCCGGTGGGTGTGGAGAGAGCAGCGAACTCGGTCGCTGCTGGATAAGTTCGCGTGTCTCCCGGTCCCAGCCCCTCCCTCCTCCTGGACCGGCGGAAACTGATTAAAACTCTGATTATGGTTAATATAAGTGCACAAATATAGACTATATATAAATCCCATGTGCTTTAGATTGTTTAACATATATTTAAAAATCAAACTTCTTTCTGAAGGCATAGCGGCTTTTATTTTGGCGGGGCGCATGTAGAGGAAACCCGAGTCAAGATCGGGAGGTGACGTCCGATTCCGATCGAGTCCAAAATCACGTGATCGGGGCCGATTTCCGATCACGTGATCGGATCGGGACATCCCTAGTAACAATATAGAGTAAAACACCAGCTGTTGAAACACTATGCTAATGTTCACCCTGGTTTTTCTACTTTCTACGTCCAAACATTTTTAGTTTTCTGCTAGCTGAAAAGGTGTTTTTCTTTTGGAGACTCTGGTATTTTTTCCTAAAATTGAAGCGCTAACAGCCAGCTGTTTCTGTCCATCTCTCACTTCCAGGATGTTCTGCTGAAAAATGCTCCAGCATGCATTAATGGAGAATCCAAGTAAGTGTGGAAGTGAGTGTCCAATAGTTGCTTATGGTCTGAAACATATGATTAGACAAATGCGAGAGAATCACTTTATTAATTTCTTACATTTTATTAATCACCACAATATATTTATAGCTATACTACATTAGAACGTTGTTAAGAGGCATGGAAAAAGGTTTTACGCTAATTTGTTTTTCAAATTACTTAGAGCGGGCTGCATGGTGGCGCAGCTGGTTAGCACTGTTGCCTCGCAGCAAGGAGGTCGTGGGTTCGCGTCCCGGCTCTGCGGCCTCTCTGCGTGGAGTTTGCATGTTCTCCCCGTGCGTGCGTGGGTTTCCTCCGGGTACTCCGGTTTCCTCCCACAGTCCAAAGACATGACTGTCAGGCTAATTGGGCTGGTAAATTGTCCTTAGGTGTGAGTGGGTGTGTGGTTGTTTGTCTCGTTCGTCTCTGTGTGGCCCTGCGATGGACTGGCGACCCGTCCAGGGTGTCCCCCGCCTCTCGCCCCTTGACCGCTGGAGATAGGCACCAGCTGCCCCGCGACCCTCTGTGGAGGAATAAGCGGCTACAGAAAATGGATGGATGGATGGAAATTACTTAGAGCAGCTTTAATGCAAAACGTCAAAGCAAAGCAATAATTTGATGTCAGTTATTAGATGAATTTTGTTATAGTTTTTGATAAATGGCCACTCATAAACACATCTTGATTAAAATGATAAACCACTTTGATACATCTGACTCACAACACAAAAATAAGGTGTGAAAATAGAAAACCTCCCAGGCAGCAGATGTTGATCAGTCTTTAATAACTCTTTATTATAAATACTAAAACACGATGAACCTTTCTTCTAAAGCATCAACTAACAGGTTCAGGGTCAAAAACACTTTAAACTGCTTTATTGTTGCAGACTGCTGCAGGTCTCCCTTTGAACAGGATGTGTTTGAGGTCACTCCTGTTAGAAAACCCAACTGTGTCCAAGTTTCAACAATAGCTGATGGTTTCAGGTAATCTGGAGGTAGTCCTCCTCCTCCTCCTCCTCCTTCTTCAGTGATGTTACCACCATGCTGGACACTTGGTGCAGTGTTCGGAGGGTTAAAAGCCTCACCTCTAAACTTCTTTTTTTTGTGACCAAATCTTTGTCTCCAGAACCAGTTGTCTTGTCCATGTGAACAGCTGCTGGTCTCAGTCCATCTTGAAGGTGTTCCAGCAGGTTCCAGTTCATAGGGATCTGAGTATAAATGGTTCCTGAAAATCTGAACCAATCGTTCTTCATCTGAGGGGATGGTCTGGGTCTTCTGAACCAAAGACATCTGAATAACATGTGCTTGTTTGAACTGATGATCTTATAATCTATGAAAATGGCTCCAAATGATTTCCCAAACTTGCGTAAATCTATTGTTCTCCTCCCTAGGTCTTCTATGAGACCCATTGTTCTAAATGTAGTAAATCAAACTTAATAAAGTAACCATTAATGGATCATTTCCCATCTGTAGTTAAAATAAATATAAACAGTGTTTATAGGTCGTTTAAAGGGTGTCGACTGGACAAAGGTGGCGCGCCAACTCCGGGTCGGGAGAGAGGTCCGATCTCAAGTGGAGGAGTTTAAGTAGGAGGGAGCGGGAGACCGAGAGGCGGATTGGCAGACGCTGATCTGGTCTGTTGTGGTGAAGAGGGAGCTGGGTCTCGAAGGCGTCATTCCCAGTAGGGAAACCCAGTCATCTCCTCATCCTCCTCCTGCAGTGAGAGGCGTTCCCAGACCAGCCTGGAGGTATAATCCCTCCATCATGACCTGGATTGACCCTGGGGACCTCCTGCCAACAGGACATGCCTGAATCACCTCAGTAAGTTTACAGCTTTAACCACTATGTGCTATTTGGTGTTAATAAAAGGACAGGTTGTTGTTTTTATTTGATTCGTTCTTTAAATTGATTTTATTTTGGTATTGTTTTAGTTTACTTAATAAAATACTCTTTAACTTTAAACTTCTGTTGTTGTTTTTTTTAAATGTAGTTATTTTGTCACAGTTTGTGTTTGTTGGAAAAAAAAAAATTTGTTTCTTTTTTCTTTTGTAAAAGTTTGGGATTTAGGCTCCAAATCAAAATTTACATCATGCTCAAATGGTCAAATTTCCACAGCTGGACCTAGAACTGATGTGAGGGTTGGACGGTATCAGCCCATCAGCGTGTCTCCTCCTCCTCCTCCTGCTCCCTTCTTCCCTCACCCCTTAACAAGGCGTTCTGAACTACTTCACTTGTTAGGACCTCTCCCCCAACCTCGATCTAGCAATCCACCGGGTCAGGGGAGAGGTCCTACCTCAGACGGTTCTCAAGCATCTAAAGTGAAAGCAGAAATTAAAAACAGCCTCTGAGTCAACAACAGACCCCTGCTGATCACAGTAATGTGATATCCACCTCTCATTACTCGTTCACCACCACTCTTCTCTCAGAGCTTCCACAATTGCTCCTCAAAGTCTGTCTGCTCATTTCTCTCTGCAGCACTGAACGTCTCTTTTAGCGCGGTGATTGATACCTCCCCCTTAAGCTGCGGAAAAGCCCTCCGAGCAGCAAAACCATTTAGCCAGCAGCCTGAGTGATATTGATCTGCAAAGTCTGAAATGAGGGAAATTGAATAGCACCGCAGCTAATTGTGTAGTAATGAAGGCAGGAGGGGAAATGGCCCCACACGTTGTTAGCGCTCTCACACTGTGACCTTGATTGCGAGGTGGAGAAAGATCCAGGGCCTGATAGAGGAAACGCATCAGAGCTGGGATGTCATTTGCCCTCGCAACAAATTACACAGATCTATGGTCCGGCTCAATCTGAGGGAGAGTCGATGCACGGCTCCCTGATAGGCTACAGGGGGCATTTGTTCTGCAGTAATTGGGAGGTATTTCTTTTTGCAGCTGTAGCAGATACACATAAAAGACGGTTATGGGTGGAGAAAAGGATCTGGCACAATGAGTAACTACATGCAGTATTGATTTCTCGAGGAGCGGATCACTCTTAGATTTGCTCATGCAGGACTAATGAACAGATTATTGATTTGATGTCTGCTCATCAAAAACTGGGAGCGCAGCCAGGCTCTGTGATAATCTGACGTCTGCTCGTCTTTCTGAACCCACTGTGACACCTGCATCCCCCCCCCTCCTCCTGGAGCTCTGACTGCAAGCATCTGGAGCCGTTAAGCCCACAGTGGAGGGCGGTCACCACTTGGTGGCAGTATTGAGCCGTCGGATGGGGAGACAGACTCCCAGCGGGGAGGTGGAAGGCTTCCAGTGATGTGGCAGAAACTGAGCCACTGTCAGGGTCTGTGGTGAATCACAATGCAGCATCACGATGCAGATAGCAGCACATTTCCTGCTTAGATGTTGTTTCCCTTCAAATCAAAGCAGGATAAATGCAGAAGAACTACGCTGCTGTTTAAAGGGAATTATGCTTTATTATAGAGTTCTGTCCTTTTAGGCTTATAAGACAAAACACAGTCAAAATACAGGAAGCATCCTCTATCTTTTTATTGAAGAAACTGCAGTGAACAACAGAATGATGGATCGTAAAATAAAACTTTCTGATCACGTTTATAATCGCTCCTTTAGCGCCTCATGATTGTAAAAGAGATTTTAATGTCAACTTTTCATCACATTTATTCATAAAATGTAATTAATTATAATCTAATAACGAAGTCAAAATTATATATATAATTTTAAAAATGGTTTAAAATGATATTAACAATAAAAGCTTAGGAATAAAACGTTAAATGTGATATTTAAGTTTTCAGAATCATAGAAATTTAATCTAAATATTAAAAATTAAGTTTAAACATATAAAAGTAAATATAAATATTTTGGAGCCATGAAGCAGAGTCTAACTACCTGGAAGTATTCTAAAACTATAAAGTTAAAACAAATGTCTAGAAAAAAGTTAATCTATTTATTTACCTATATATCCACAACCCACCAGCCATATACAGACTTTTTTTTTTTTTTAATGATTGTGTGTGCATAGGCCTGCACACCCCCCGTTCTGGGATTTGAACCTGGGTCTCTCACATGAAAGTTTTCTCTACTTCTAGAGGTAGATCACATTTAACAAAATGTAATAAAATCCACCACAGATCAGCACATTCCCCCGGCCCGGGAGTCTCCTCAGAGTGTCATGTGACCCCTCCCTGTCATTAGTAGAATACTCCACCTGTAGAGGTTTATGAACAGACAGAGTTCTAAGGCTAAATGGGACTTTGGTGAGCTGTGTTGATGCTAATTCGTCACCATTCTGCAGCAGTGTCTCTCCTGATCTCACTATGGCTCAGGATAGAGGACTAAAACTCCACCCACTTTGAGTGATGTCACCTTAAAATCTGGTAGAACACCACTTCAGAACAACCCGCTTAACATTCACAGCTAATGTGTTCATTTGTCCACATTTTACCTTACAATCCTCTCAGTGACTATAATTGTTGATTGTTTGTCATAAATCTACTCATCGTCTTTAGATTATGGGAGTGAACGAAGGCCTGCTGTGACTTCCTGCTCATCGGCCTCCGTTGACGTTTAAGGAGCAGCTTGGCCGTTTCTCCCTCTCAGCCTGAGAGACTCCGTTAGACGACTTAATTGCATTAAGCTCATTGCTGACTCTGGTGAAGCGCTGAGTGCCACAGGGGGGCTGGGATCCTCATTAGAGCAGAATCAGTTATGATGAATATTGCTTTAAGAACATTTTACTTCTGCTAAAGAAACCCAGTGGGGCTAAGCCTGGACCTTTTACTTCTAACATGCAACTTTACAGTGTTTCTTATAGAAGCTTTTATTGTGAGATTTGAGTTTCTGTTAACCCAGAGGGATTTTTAACAACATCATGACTTTAAAGGGAACTCACTTAGACATGTTCTGTTTCTACTAGTGAGTTTTATTTTGGACTGTTAAAATTGAATATTTCAGTAATTTTTTAAATATTTATTTTAGTTTTCTTTTTTATGTTTGTGCTTTTTAAAACTTTTTGAAAAACTTTTTGTAAAAGTTCCAGGTTCAAACTGTAATTCAAAAATATAAAGCGAGCTGTCAGAGATGTTCTTTTATCCATAAAGGCACAAATTATTTTTCTTATAGCAAAGGAAATTGAATCAACCTGAAAACATCCTGATCAATCAGGAAGTCTGTGGGAAAAATGTCACCCTGTTCAGGAGGCAGGCTCATATTTCACCAATGAACCAGGAGTAACAGCAAACCGACAGCTAAACCAAGAGCGTGGCTCCTCCCCCTTCCTCCACTGTCGGCTCTGGACCTCCTGCATCATCATATCTCTGGTTGCCATGGTTACTAAGGACCGCTTCCTTCATATCTTCTCCTCTTTCTGCTACGTCATTGTATTTGGTCGTCCTAACAGTTCTGTTCCTGACCCTCATAGTTTATTTTATCCTTATTTCCTTACATAGTGTTTTAAAAACATGATGTTATTAATCTTATCCCTAGCTGCTAACAGTGTTTATTTAGAGTTTGAAGTGTCTTTCTATCAGTTAATCACAGCAGGAGTAGTAAATTAAATATGCTGAAGGTCCAGATCATTATCCACACCCCGGTCTTGGTCTGGGGGGGCGGGGTACTGGCCAGTGTTTTGCACAAACTCTACCAAGGGGATGCCACAGGTATGCAACTCGCTCGGCTCTTGGCCACGCCTCCTCCCCATGGATTGACTTCTGAACCATGCATGGTGCGTTCTTGTTAGGGGAGGGGGTGTGCTGGGTGTTGAGCTTGTCGTGAGCTCTCAGTAGCTCCTCAGTGGCGCTCACGTCTCCCCAGAACACGCCCCCTCCCCCTGGACCGGGTCCTGGATTTGCTGCACAGTCTGGACAGAACCGGTCTGGATCCAGACCACGGTGCGCCATTTGGTTATGCCTGATCTACAGTAGGGGAGTCACTGAATGTGGGTGGAGTCTCTAGAACCAGGAAATCCTCTGACCAGAGTAAATCCTCATGGCTGTCTAGGACAGACACGGCTGCAGTTTGGTGTCAAAATAGCTGCAATTTCAGGTCCCACTGATGTGTTAGAGTGCTGTGTCAGCTGTTTGTAAACCTTTACAATAGAGCTTTCCCCAGTTCCTAAAAATAGATTTTGACACCATGTCTCAGAGCATCATGGGATTGCCTCTAGTACAACGCTGCACCGTTTTCGTTTTATTCTACGGTGGGACAATCAACTACAAGCAGCATATTTTTGCCATTAATCTCTGAAACAATGACTAAAAGAGGAGGAACGAAGCACTGCTGTTGGGAGTTATACAAGTCAGACTCCAGACATCCTGAGCGGTTGCTGGAGGGTTTTTTCTTCTGTTTCCAAAGCCCGGTAAAGTCAAGGGTAGCATGATACATGCATATCTTTGTCAGAATCCCCGTCACTGCTATCGCTGCTATATTTGTGTCCAAAGTGAGCTATGGACTCGATCAAATAATAGTAAACAGAGCCGTAATTAAACATCTCCAGACGTCCACAGACGGGAACGTTGCCCAGCCTTGTCGGCCCAGCGCTAGCCCTGCTAGCTGTTGTTTGGGTGCTAATTCCCCTCTTTTATTGCTCATACTGTAATAGCTAACATTTACCACTGTCCACTCTGGGATTAACTCTTAATATTCAATGCAACACATGCACCAACATTTTGGATTGCCTCTTGTAATGTCACTCTGTTGGTGGCATTCGAGCCATCTCTGCAGTTCAGGCAGGCGGTATTCAGATGGGTCACTGGTAAAGAAGGCTCCAGGTACTTCCTTCATAGTCAAAACCACCTCCTCCGGTTGCAGTAATCTGATCTTGAAAGGTGCTGCAAATGCTGTTGAATTAAATGTGGGAAATATTTTTGCCTTGTCCGATGTGCATTAACATCAGATGTTGCACCATCCCTGGCCGATCAGCAGACTAAACAGTCAAAACTGTAGAGGTTTACAAACAGGTAGAATAGCATTCTAACGCGTCAGGATAGCTGTTTAGGCAAGAGTCATTTAAAAGACCTGAAATGATCCATTTATGTGTCACAGATCTGACTAGACAAAGTGACCCAAATATCCCTTAAAATCATAAAAGTGCCAAAGTGACGCTCCTTTTTCTCCTTTTGTTCGGTGGTAGCAGGAAGGAAACAACACAACTGCAGGCTGTTAGTGAGGGTAAGAAAAGGCAGCTGGATTCCTTGGCTTCATTGGTATTGATAAATCTTACCCTGCCTGCAATTATGAAGCTGTTCAGAATGAGAAACCCTCCAGCACATCGCCACTTCTTCTGTTCTCTCCGCTCCGGCCTGGAGAAGTCTCATTTAGCCATCGCTGATACCAAATCAAATTACTGCGGCTTGGAGGATTGACACAAAATCAATGGCTTTGCATCTGCAGTGGCCACAGCTCACATATTTAATATTCTTGCAGCGGCTGGGGGCATGGGGAGCAGGAAAGGGAGGGAAGTAAACCTCAGCGGTAAGTGTGCTCGAACCGATGGACCTGTAGATTGTATCTCATGACCCCGGCTTCACAGATAGCGATGCACCCAAGACTTATCTACCGTATGTGTAACCTGCATGGCTGGGTCGCAGCAGTTGTTGCAAATTCCCCCCAAATAAAGTGAAGCTCTTATTCCCAGCTGTACTTTACAACCCCTGTTTTCCCTTCCTTCCCTCGGGGTTTTCCTGCAGATCAAAACTGGCACTTCGACACGTACAACATCCCCGCTTTGAAAGCACAGATATGATAGACTATAAACGCACGCATGTAAAAACGACAGCAATAAAGAGCCTTCTATAAATGCAGCCGATCATTTCTTTGAAATTAGAGTCATATTTCATCAGTGAATGCACTGAATGGTCGGCTTTCAGTCCACAGAACTTAACAAGCCCACGTTTTTACCCTTTACAGCTTTTTGTCCTTCCTTCCATTATTTGTTGCTTTTGTGGGGGAGGTCGTACTTTTGATTTATGACAGTAGGACATCAATTTAGTATTTACTAGGTTTACTTTCCCCACAAACTATGACTAAATAACCACATATATAGTAAAAAAAGTAACTTTATTTTCCAAGAAGATGAAGATGTGTAATATGTGAGTTTGCCTTTTTCTGATCTAACCTGACTAGTATTGCTCTGAGCCGTAGCCAGGGGTCATCTATTCTATACATCTAGTGGAAAAATCTTAAAAAACCAGCTGCCTTGTAGTGCTCTGATATCCCAGGGTGGCATCTAGATTATGCGACAACGTTAAGTAAAAGAAAAATCTGAGTGCAGCTAAAGTTCAGGGTGCCATGGAGACAGAATTGTTTTTGGCAAACTATTAGATGATTCAGGAAGTGGAGGCAGAGTCTTGCCCACACCGCTCTCAGCAGGGGACAAGAACTGCTGACCTCAAGTGAGTATCGTCAGGCAGAGAGACGGGAAAACTACAATCAGAGATATTCCAAATACCCCCGTTTAATATAAAAATACACCTCAGGAAAATGTTCTGAAAGGTGTTTGTATCTTGCTGCAGCATGTTTAAACCACTGCCAAGCATAAAAAACAAATAGCAAGAATGTGATGCATAAGTGATGCAATACTTAAAGGAACCACAATGCCCCCTAGTGGTTGGCTACAGAATACGTTTTAAGCCCCATCCCTCTTCTTGTAATCAAATGGGACGGTACCTTGCTGCTGTATGTTCATCCATCAACATCTTAAAGGCACACTGGGCAGTTTTGGTTTGTTTTTAGCTCCCCCTAGTGTCCATTTTAAATCACTGTCATAATAAAGGTTTTGTTTGTTTCTCTGGAGGATCCACCATGATGAACACAGTATGATGTTTGTGTCTTCAGATCGTCTGTCCTGAGGTGGGAACATGGATTGCTGTAAAGCGTTACTGCTTCTCGTGAGATACGTGCCTTTGTGAGACTTCGGGGCACCGGACTGGAAAGTCTGACGGTGCAAACGTGGTATTCTGGACACAAGCAGCAGGCTGAGTGACTTTTCATTAACCCTGTAAAGGGTTATATTAGCACATACTGGCTCAAAAAAAGGATTAAAAAATATGAAAAAGTTACTTAGTGTGCCTTTAACCACATGTGGGAACGTGAAGGTTAAAGCCAAAATGCCCCCTAGTGGTTGGCTGCAGCAAAGGTTTTAAGCACCTCCTCCTCCATGTCAACAAATAGGACATTTTCTCTTGTAAATATGAAATCTATATCTTATCTACACACACACACACACACACACACACACACACACACACACACACACACACACACACACACACACACACACACACACCTCAGATCATCTGTCCAGTGGTTACTATTCTGCTGCATACCCAGACCATCATCAAAACCCAAAACAAACCATAGTAAGAATGTGATACATAGGTTAAAGTCTAAAAGAACCAAGGACTATTAGCCTCGGGCCAGAAAACCTCTGTACAAAACAACCATTGTTCTAACTTTGTCTTCTTGTGCGGTTCTTGTTCAGTAAAACTAAACTAAATGCCCCCTAGTGGCTGGATGCAGTTAAGTGTAAATTTTCTTCCCTGTATTCAAACGGTGATTTTGTGTGTTTGTTAAAATACAAAAATACACATTTTGGATATTTGTCATCAGACATGATAAATGACAGCTTTATTTGAGCTCTGCTCCAGCTCATGTAGACCAGGCTAGCTGAAGTACAACGCAGATCAGTCAATCTGGGCTCGATTATTCTGTAGCTCTCTCAGGATCCGGATGTGTGACTCAGAAAACTGAAAGGTTTCCAGCTGAACTTTCAATAGGAAGAAATTCAGTTTCAAATAGTTTGGTTTTAATTTATTGACAGTCATTTCCAGGATGGAGATCAGGCGACAGGAACTGACCCTGATGGATCGCAGAAAGTTTCATTGGTTCAGGAAAACAGTCGACTTGTTCTGGAATGCTTTACCATGAATTTAGAAGCGTGTTCATTTCAGAGAACACCCCGAGGCAGGCCCACAGCACAGTGGAGGGATTACTAATCTTGTTTTGCCTGGGAACCCGTTGGGATGCCCCAGGAAAAAGATGGAGCTACCTATTCCTGGTCTGCTGTCATGTAGACCTGGACACGAATAAACAGGAAATCAATAGACAGGTACCGAGTCTCGTTCTTCAAAAACTGTAGTTTTCACCATCGTCCAAAGGTGGCTGACAAATTGTTTGCTACTTTAGGTTTTATTATATTCAAACTGGAGGCAAGTCACCCCCTCCCCTCCTGAGAAGTGAACACAGGCGCTCTGCTCAAAATAGTTGCTTTATCTCAGCCTGTTTGGTTGCATAACCCACCTTGACGGTGGAGCACGGAATAGCAAAGCAGCAGAACTAATACAAGTATCCTAATGTCTCAGTTTAGAGCAGAGAGCACTCGTTAGTTATTCTCAGAAACTCCCTGTCAGATTTTTATCCCTCTGATAAATCAAGATCACAACAAACTGTCATGGATGGTGAGTGATAAAGAATGGACAGACCCTGTTAAAGCCTGACATGTGAATTAATAATAAAAACATCTGGGTCTTAAAGGTACTGACCAGAGGTACATTTCCTACTTATAACATTTAAAAGTACTAAAAGCTCCACAGATGAAAAATGTATTTTTTTAGACAATAAAATGTTTTTAAACAGTGAAAAACAGCAAGACGTCAGGGAATCGTCTAAATGAAGGAAAATGAAACTATAGTCAACCAATAACTTCTGCCCGTTTTTATGCATTGAAACTATGGCAGATTCAAATTCAAGTTTTATTTGTCACATACACACTCACACAGTACGATATGCAAGGAAATGCACGACTGCCGTAAAAAATATAGAAGAAACAATTAGGAAATAAATAAATGCTTAAAAAATAGAACAAAATATCTAAGAATTATAAATAAGTTCTGTACAAGTGTAAACAGAAATGGCAATAGATTAAAATGGAAAATAGAAATGGAAATACATGGAATGACCAAGGAGTGTGCACTTGTGCATATGCATGTAGTGCAAAGATGATTATTCCTGTGTACTGATCTGGTTTAGGGACCGTATCGCCTTCAGGGCGCAGAAACGCTTTCCTGATCGCAGCTGAGAAAACAGTCCATAGCTGGGGTGGCTGAGGTCCTTCACGATCTTCCTGTCCCTGGTCCAGCACCGCTTGTTGTAGACTGAGTGCAGATCAGGGAGCTCGGTGTGGATGATGCGCTCAGCTGATCACACCACCCTTTGTAGGGCTTGTCTGTCCTGCATGGTGCTGTTCCCAAATCAGGTTGAGATGTTTCCCATCAGGATGCTCTCGATGGTGCAGGAGTAAAAGTTTCTGAGCACCTTGGAGGTCAGTTTAAAGTCTCTCAAGCGTCTGAGGTGGTAGAGACGCTGTCTGCCTTTTTCACCTCGGTGTTGATGTGACAGGACCATGACAGGTCCTGCGTGATGTGAACACCGAGGTACCTGAAGCTGTTCACTCTCTCCAATGGGCTCCTGTTGAAAACGGGAAGTTCCCAAATCACGTCTCCTCAAACTCCAGACACCTCTCTGCTAAAGAAACTTGTTTTTTGATGCAAAGCTTCAACTTCTCTATTTTGTTGACCAAGGAGCTAATGTTTTCAGCAAGACCTTTAGGACTGCTGGTTGACCATTTTCCACCATGTCTTCTCTCTCTCAGACTCTGATGCCTTTACGTGAAAAAAATGTTCACACCCTCTCGGGCTCCTTGCCTTTTCCTCTGAAGTAGCTCAGACACTGCAGCCCACACCAGTAAACCCATTAAGCAGTGACCAGGGCTTCTCCAGAGGACGCAGAAGTTTGGAGTGTCTGATTCTCAGCTTGGAGCAATTTAATGTCCATGGTGATTTAGGACCAAAAAAAAAAAAAAAACCCACAAATTCAACTATGAATGGACAAAAGATGTAAAATCAGACAAAAAGTGATATGAAAGGTGATGTTAAAAACACATAAAAACATACAGAGCTGCATTAACAGACTGCCAGGTTTCAAACACAGCCAGGAAAAGTTGTAGTTTATCATGTAGGTTATCATGTAGATAATAAGATAACCAGGGGTGCACACAATTCTTTCATTGAGGTACTGGGGGGAGAACCTGGCGCTGATGTTTGGTACAAATATACCGCTAATAAAAAGAAATAAAAGTGTCCGTTTCCACCTGTAGCTCCTCCACCAGAGGGCAACAGACTTGTATAGGACTGGATAAGGAAGATTTCTGATAATCCTGATACTCTATTACACCTTAAAACCAGAAGTTGTTTGATACCAATTAGTGACAACAATCTACAAGAGGTCAGGGAGAAATGAGGTCATCTGATGGCCATTCTGATACCAAAAATAAATCAGTTATCTCACTCTGGGGAGAACAAGAAACGTCTACTAGAGCTTTTCTGCTCTTTGTGGTCAAAGAAGGAGGCTAATGGTTTATAGGACTGTAATAGGATGATTCTCCTAACCCTCTCAGGTTTTTATGTAAAAATACCCTTGAGGCATGTAAAACCTACCTTTATTAAAGACCACTTAAGCTGCATTTATGACGCTGAAGAGCATCTGCTGATAGACAGACAGCCTTAAACCTTGCTTTATGTGAGGTTATAAGATTTATAGCTTTGGAAGCGATTCTTCAAGTGAGAGTAATGCTACTGTTTGAGCTAGACTACATATCCAGGTTTGTAGACCTCATCCCAGTATATGTGTTAACCCCGAACCAGTGGTTGACAGGCTATCACTGGGTAGACGTAGAGTAGCTAGACAGGATATTTCTCATAACTCATATTTACTCATTCAGATGTAGCATTTACCCACGGTCCTGGTGTTGTTGGAAACTCCAACCTTCTGATGAAATAACTATGAAAGCTTGAGTCAAAACTTTAATCCTAAGTGTTTTTATTCTTGTGAGGATGGAAAACAACAACAAACGTTCGCGTTTTTCAAAAATGTGCCAGAGTACTAAGTGAACCCATGAATTATTTGATCACCATCAAATTTAAAAAACCCTTTAATGCACTCAAAGTCATTTTTGTGTTTTTCCATTTACATTTTTTTGCATATTTTATTAAATTTTCATAATATTTTTTGTTGATTTATTCACAGTTCAGCACTGTTAAGTGTTCTCAATTTTTTAATTTCTTTAGGAGACAATTTTAACTTTTTTAAAAACATAACTAGGTGAAACTTTTATTGCTTGTTTGTGATAAATGTATCAAAGGACCATAACGTATTTTAGGATATATACTAATCTATTCTATAAACCAGGCTTCAATAAATAAACTATAAATAATTCAGTTTTCATGAAGTTTAAAAGAAAACTCATTTATTGTGTTTATTAGACCATGAAATGGAGCTTAATCAGGACAAAAACATGCCGATTTACAGGTTCAGAATGTAAAAAAATGTATTATTTGATGTGTCTGAGTAGAACTGATGCTGGTCTAAAGCATACAAAATGGAAAATTCATGTGAAAATTTGTTAAAGGCATACGTTGCAACTTTTTCATATTTAAATTTTTTTTCCTTGAGCCAGTCTGTGTTAATATGACCCTTTACAGGGTTAATGAAAAGTCACTCAGCCCCATCTGGTGATTGGATCCAGAATGCCATGATTGCAAGATCTCAGTCTCAGGTTCGGTGCCCCAAAGTCTCAGAAAGTCACGTATCTCGTGAGGGTTAGGCTAACCCAATGTGGCTAGCTGTTATGCTAGCACCGGAGTGTTTTTAGCTCATGATTCCTGATTTTTTCAATCTCTTCCTGCTTGAACACAGCTAATTTCCTTGAAGGAGTAAATAACCGCTCATGTAGAAAGGCTGAGGAGACATTTCAACAGTTAGATTTAGGCGTTTCTGAGCAGAAACAATGGTGCTAATGTTTTTACGGCAGTGATTTAAAATGGACACCAGGGGGAGCCAAAACAAGCAAAACTTCATATTAAAGCTTGACGTTTCATGAAGTGAGAAGGGCCTTACTTCCTGGTATGCTGATCACAATCCAACAACAGACATATTGTTTAGTCCTGAAGAGGAAAACAAGTCGGCCACGTCTATATCCTGAAGAAGATCATGACTTTTTAAAGAATGCAGGTCCAGTGCTGCCATGTCTTTGGACTAGAGCTGCTATGTTTACAGCAGCAACACACATAGTGGTCTCTGCATCTCTGAACACTTCTTAAAAACAGACAAGAATTCAAGTCTAATGAACGTCATTGTTTTGGAATTTCCAGACATTTTCGCTGGTTGTAGCGTGACCTTTGACCCCAGTGATTCCTGAGATGTTCCAGCTTGGTTTAGTTGTGTTGCTTTGTTTTTATATATGTTGTTCCTTCACACGACTCAGACTGTGGTCTCATCCAGGGGCGCCGTAAAGGGGTGAAAGCTTAGGAAGATTCTAAGGGCCCACGACTCTTAGGGGCCCAAAAAAAGTCTCTAATTTAAAAAAAAAAAAAAAGTTTAAAAATCTCAAGTACTTTACTTCTCAGTATTTTTTTAAAAATTAAGACATTAAACAAACAATATTTTTGTCTTCATAAAATGTATATCACAAGTCTCTACTTTATTTATAAAAAAATAATTTAACCCCCCCCCCCCCC
>SSNR01000053.1:2985889-2997007 GCA_006937965.1 Callopanchax toddi | reverse complement strand
AAATTTAACCCCCCCCCCCCCCTTACATCGGCATGAAATGGTACAGTCCTGCCCGAGTCACGTCTCCTCTTTGACTGAAGTCAACACGGAGCAGCAGACCAACCTCTACAGTCAGAACCTCCGCGGTGTTTGTCCTGTCAGCACCGGGGAAGCTGCCTAACAGTCGGCGTCACTTCTCTCCAGGACCTCGCTAACAACTTTAACACATATGCATCCATTATCAGACAGTTAGAGGCGTTTGCCATAAAGTTCGTCACGGGAGCGTGCAGCGCTTCTAGAGCGCGCAGCTTCAGCTGTTTCTCAGCGCCACTCGATGGTTGAAGCTTCAATTTTGGCAAATCAGACAATAAAAACCACATTTCTCTGTCAGGACTTCAGCAGAGTTTTGTTTTCCTTTAACCTGACAGCTGTTTTCAGAGACTCTTCGTGTTTTTAATAGTTTTATAGTAGAAACCTGCTCATATGACCCAAATCCTCCATGACATTACCATGAGTTACTGTCAATAAAGGATTTGTTGTTTTTTTTACAGGTGACAAGTTTAAGGCATTAATATATTTTTCTCCACATAATTTATTCAATACTTTATTTTCCTCATCACAACAGTCCAGATTAAGTTCTTAGCAATAAGTTAAATACCTCAAAATAGTTTCACCTAAACATGATGCAAAGACAAGCTGTGACGTGGATAAACAGAGCTATTAAAAAATAGATAAAAGGTTATTTTTTGTGATAAACACATTGTTTTTCCACACAATGATAATTAGATGAATCAGTAACAACTTACAGTCTGTGTTGGATGCTGGGCAGGTTGAAGCATTGTTATTAATGTTACAGAAATTACTGTGAGGTTATTATTTTTACATACTGTGAAGAGCCTTTTTAGAGGAACTAAAGAAAACCTTCTTCCACTAAATACCTTGAAATCAGATGTTTAGATGCTGACTGAATTATGGGAGGTCTCATAAGGGGCAGTTTGTTTATAGCTTTTAGAACACAAACCAAAAATCCCAGTGATTGTCAAAGAATTCACCAGAGAGAGGAAAATGAAACAAAATCTCCTAAAAACAACTTTATAAGATAACCTTGAACACAATAAAATATAAAATCTAGGGTTCATTATGGACAATAACAGCTAATATATCATATATATTATATATATTTAAAAAAAATGTCTCCCTTCACATCAGGGAGGGCGAAGCCCCAGCGCCCCCTATGGAGCCGCCACCGGGCCCAATTTGATATTTTTTCATGGGGCCCAAAATCCCTGGTGGCCCCCCTGGTCTCATCAAACACCAGCCTCTTTTCCCTCTGAAGTCAGCTTTTGATTTCACAAACTGAAACTAGATTTAAACCTTATTTCTTTGAGATGTGATCAATAATATATTCTCTTTTAATCTGATAATGAACTATCTTCATTTCAGGCTGTTGCATCATTATTGATTATTTGAGTCCCAAATGTCATATTTCATGCATAAATCTTTCTTCCACAGATAAGGTCTACTCCTGTATAAGAGCATCCTGTCTCTATAGATCTATTATTTGAAAGTCTTACCCTCAGAATTGTTCATATACTGTAAGGCAGTCCAAGTAGAGATGCTTTTTGTAAATACAAACGGATTTGTCGTATTTCTGGGTCGCTTTCTGCTGGCTAACGTCTTCATCTGCAAACCACACTGGGTTGCCAGATAATCAACGTTATCCCACACAAAAGTCCATAAAATAATTGATGCAGCACAAAGCATTAATATAAACACTAATTCTTAAAAGCAAGTTTTAGGATGTCCAACATAAACGTTCCTAACTGAGGAGTTGACAACAGGAACATCTTAGAATCCCTTCTTAATTAGATTTCCATTTAATTTACTATATTTTACCAAATAAAAACAAACTGACATTCTGTTCATAACCATTCTACAAATAATACGATGATGAATAGCAAACAAATTAGGACTATTTGGGATTTAATTACAACAAGAAAACTGCACAACCTTTACACAAATGGTAAAATGTATTTATAGCTTTGACTGAGTAACCACCTCAGTGTGATTCCAACTGAAAGTTTCAACATGTTTGTGTTTCCAACTAGCCGCTAACAGTCCCATCCCAGTGAGATACTGGCTTTAGCTTTAGTTAGTGTGGTTTTTAACCACTGTCAAAAGGGTTTTGGAGTGTGAAATGTTCTGAAATGACCCAAAGATTGATTAAAACAAAACATTGCTACATTGTGGGGGTAGAGAGAGGGTCCTGCTTGTCCCCAGGCCCACAGGAGCGTCACACCCCAACAGAAGATCCCTGACCTGGGGTGATGGCTCCACTCAGGCGCCTTGCTCTACGAGGCATAAAAATTGAATCCATAATATGTGAGTGTGCAATCAGCCATGCCCAGTGGTCTTGTGGCTGGGCTGGCTTCCTCTACCTTCACTTTCCCTCTCCATTCTTTTTCCGTTGCTCTCGTCCTGGTCTCATTGCCTCGGTTTTAATTGCTTTGAAGCTGAGTGCTCACCTCAGGGAGCTCAACAGGATGTTTTATAGAGCTTTGGGGAGTCTTGACTATTAATAAATAATACCTCCCTTCTGTCCTTTTTCTCTACTCTGCTGTGAGATGGAGAGGAGAAAGTCAGAGAGCTAACAGGTTTAGCTAACCTGCAATAGTCTCAGGCTTAGAGGCTGATCAAAGCAAAAGGATTAACACGAAACAGACAAAAATATTCAGTATTTATCTGTTACCTGATCATCGTGTGTTACAGTGCCTTTAAAAAGTATTCACCCTCTTAGATGTTTTTCTCTTTTATTGCTTATATACATCAGTTATAAGCAATAAATTTTGGCTTCTTTGTCAAATTCTCTGTCTCAAGAAAACAACACACCCACAGAACATTCAGGTAAAACAATAAAATAATAGGCAAATCAAAATATTAGAGAAGCCGATGCTGCTGCAGGAACTGTTTAGGAGAGTAGATGGACCATACATGATTATTAATGTTTTATGTTCATGCAGCTTGAGGAACTTTCTCTCCAGCCACGTTTGCACATCTCTGGAACAGTTCACCAGTCAGACTGTTAGTTATAACTAATAAATACATCTGAAGGTAATCTGCAAAACTGTGAAAAAAGATGTGCTTTTGGAAAATGGATCCCAATGGTAGGATTAAAAAAAAAAAGAACTGGGCCTAAAAAGGAGCCCTGGGGTACCCCACATCCAACAGGGAACACAGAGAAACTCACCTTAAATGTGCTTGAAAATTAGAGTCGAAGGTGTAGGAATCCTGTAATCATCAACCTGGAAGTCGTCAACAAAAATCAAACTTCTGAAAACGGTCAGGTACAAAGACTGGACTGAAATAAACAAATCAATGTTTTATAAGACATTCAAAAGGTTGAGAATTCCTCAAAAACAACAATGAAGTCGTATTCCTTGGAAACAAAATCTAAATGAGACTGCATGTTTGTTTAAATCCACCCTTCAGGTAGGACTTCTCTAAGGACGGAGCTCTGTTTCTGCCAGTTAATGCCCTCTCCTCTGTCAGGGAAACGCGGCTAGAAGCAGGCTTTGATTGCTCTATAATCACAAGTCTGTGTGTAAATATCCTCCCAAATAAAGTAGCCAAGAGCCTTTTAAACTGTGCTCAGATCATCTTCTGTTCTGACTCAGTGACTTTCTTAGCGCACAGAGCTTTGAGGATTTGCTTTGTTGTTGCCCTGAAAGGCATCGGAGTGTAAGGCTTTAACACCCAGTTTATAAAATTGTGTTATGTGTCTCTAAAGCTTTCATGGTTGTATTGACCTTATAACAGAGCTAAATGCTGAAGAAACAATGGCTCCCAAATGCCTCCTCCTAAAGCCTACCCATCCGTACTTTGATTCACTTCTATCCAAAGGCTAAGGCTCCTGCCTCGGCTCTCACAGGAAACAGACACATAAAAGCTGTAATGAAGTCAATGTGAAAGTTTAAAACAGGTCAACACCTACATCCAGGTTTTATTTTGTATTTTTTCAGCAAATCATAAAAACTGTTTAACTGAAAAAACTGTTATATAAAACTCATAACTTGTAAAAAGGTGTTAAAACCTTTAAAAACCCACAAACCTGATTTTTATTGTACATCTGCTCTCTATACGACTTGTGGAAAATGCTTCAGGTGTTTGGAAGTGCTTGTGAGTTACAAAAAGTTATTTAGATAGTTGTTAACATTTACATTTGAGAGAATATATATGTACATATTTATATTTATTTTCCAGTGTCAGACGTGTTCTTTTATCTGGAACAGGCACAAATCAACTTCTCTCAGAGTTAAGGAAATTTACTGTAATTTCTGCACTATAGAGCGCACCTGAACATAAGCCTCACCCACAATAATAAGCTGTACTGTATAAACCACAGGTGTCCATGATGGCTCATCAACACTACAGTATTAATACTTAGTTACTTGCCTGTTGATATTTTGATAGCAATATATTTTTTTAATATCGCAATACCACTGCTGATACAAAATGTGCAATTTGTGAATTTTAAATGGTCTTCCATGTCACATGGTTATGGCAGATGTCAGAGTGAAAAGCCAACAAGTGGCAGTTTAGCAACATATTGTAATGTTAGTGCAATAAAGTACTCCAGTGTAGAAATGCACGCATCTCAGCTGCAAGTCATGACCGAAGACCACAGACTTTGGACCGGTGCTCCTGGGACACGGCGTGGTGGTTTATGTAGGACCACTCTCTGGTTTTCTATTTCATCATGGCTCGTTTATTGATTTTCATCTCTTTCTGTTTTATTTGAGTCATTGATTTATTTCATTTAATTGTTTAGAATCTTTTTTAAGCATTTCTTTCAAGTATTTTATGTTCATGAATTGTATTACAAAACTAATGGTATCATATCAAAAGGAAAACTGTTGGTATCGCTTGATCCCAGTGTCCATGTTGTGGATGGGAGAGACCCTTGTGCCTCGTATAGCTACGTTTCATGAGACGTCAACAATTTTCCTGCACCTAACCTTTGCTCACACTTCACAGCTCAGCATATTGTTTTAGTTTTCTTTATTTTTTGTCCTAATAGATTTCAGTTAAAACCTCTATATCTCTCTAGTGTCCAAAACTGACTCAGCCTGATCAATTAAGTTAATTATTCAGCCCGAACCAATGGGTTGGGTTCAGTTTGGAATTGAGAACTCTAGCTGTCAGTGTCACTTTCGCAAATTTGCCCATGAGTTTGCGCTGTCCTCTTCATTACGTTTGCAGCCCGGTCTTTTGAAACCCGTTGGTGATGGTGGAATTTTGACACTGCTCCACGCTGTCAGGATTCACTGGCAGACTTGAGAAAAAGTAACTCTTTGCATGCAGCCAGTTTTGGTAAATGGTTTTTTCCAAGCATGAAGCTCATCTGTACATAAAAATTCATAGCTGCATCAGCCGCGGTGTTCAAAATGTATCCAGAGATTACGGTAATCAGCTGTGCTAAACCAAATATAGGAAGAATCGCAATTGATCAGGTCTCTGCGGGAAAAACATCACCCTGTTCAGAAGGTAGGCTCACATTTTACCACAGGACCAGGAGGAACGGGGAACCGGCAGTTTAAAAAGCTAACGAGGGCGCTGCCCCTTTCTTCCTTCACTGTCAGTTCTAGGTCTCCTGTGGCATTGTAGGCCTGGTTGCCATGGTTTCCAAGGTCTGCTTCCACCAATTTATCTGCCACACAGAAGATCATCACACACTCATGACCTAACCAACATTTTTAATCTTATTCTTAGCTGTTGATACAGTGTTTTTAAAATGATGTCTATAGACCCCTTGATGCGTGATGTCACGCGCCCAAGCTCCCGCCCCTAAGCTTCTGCCTGGGGGGCAAGAAGACGGCACAGCCCCACTGAGCACCGTTGTTTTTGTCTGTTGGCTGTCGATAACTTGAGCTAAACAGCAGCAAAACAAAATCTATCAGCATGGTTAACATGCAGCGATATAGGCTGCACAGATAAATGAAAGAACAACAGTAACATAACATTTTACAGATTTCCACCTGATAAAATCACCAAAGTCAGTGAGAATCAGAGTCGGCTGCTCTTGCTTTGTGTTTCGTTTTTTCGGAGCTCATCAGAATAATCGGAGATCTGTTAATCTCCAAAAACAAACGATGTCACGGTAATCCTTCAACATTACCCGCACAACACAGAAGAGATCTGGTTACTCCTCCGTTGCTTCAGCTGATGTGGCCAGTTCTGAGGACTGTTGTCCTCCGGAGCTCGTTAGCGAATTCAAAATGATAGATCTACTCATCACCTACAAAGCTCTCAGTAACGTCGCCCCTCCTTACGTCTCTGCTCTCCTAAATCACCATCACCCCTCCCGCTGTCTCAGACAACCGTTTCAAAGCATCAGGAGTCGGCAGGGCTTTATCCATAGTTGCTCCCACCCTACGGACTCGCTCTGGTTCATTTCAGAAATTAAAAAATGTACGAAAAACTCACCTATTTAACCAAGCATTTAACCCCGTTAATTCCTCGCCTCGCCTTCTTCCGCTTATCCGGGTCCGGGTCGCGGGGGCAGCATTCCAAGTCGGGCAGCCCAGGCCACCTTCTCCCCGGCCAAGTCCACCAGCTCCTCAGCTGGGACGCCCAGGCGTTCCCAGGCCAAACTGAAGATGTATTTCCTCCAGCTTGTCCTGGGTCGACCTGGGGGCCTCCTGCCGGCAGGACATGCCCAGAACACCTCCCGAGGGAGGCGTCCAGGAGGCATCCTTACCAGATGCCCGAACCACCTCAACTGGCTCCTTTCGATATGGAGGAGCAGCGACTCTACTCCAAGTCTCTCCCGGATGTCCGAGCTTCTTACCCTATCCCTAAGGCTGAGCCCGGCCACCCTGCGGAGGAAACTCATTTCAGCCGCTTGTATCCGCGATCTTGTTCTTTCGGTCACTACCCAAAGCTCATGACCATAGGTGAGGATTGGGACGTAGACCGACCGGTAAATCGAGAGCCTTGCTTTCTGGCTCAGCTCCTTCTTCACCACAACAGACCGGTTCAGCGTCCGCATCACTGCAGACGCTGCCCCAATCCGCCTGTCGATCTCCCGCTCCCTCCTTCTTGCACTTGCAATTAACCCCGTTAATTAATTTTCCTTATTTGTCCGATATGTTTAATCCTGCTTTGTTTTCTTTATCTGTAAAGGAGTTGTTAAAAGCGCCATATAAAACGTGGGCATTATTCATTTTTTATCTGATAGCTTTGTGCTAAACACCGTTAGCTTTGAGATGGATATTATTTTGATCATCTACACAAAGATGTGTTAGATGATTTAAAGTAGTAATATGTAATCCCTAGATTTTATTTTGTTAGCTTAAATCACAGAGCTACAGCTCTGGATACCTGCTGGAGCTGGGCTTTCTGCCCTCCAGCGACTGCTTGTGCTCAGGATGAAAACAATAACATGCAAGCTGTCTATAAAATGTACGTTTTTCAAAACATTCCACATTAGACATCCAATCAGAATCCAGAAGGTAAAGCTTAAACTGACGTCCTCAAAGTGGCTGATTTCAGTGCTAGTTTTAGGCTCCACCCCTTTCATGTAAATGAATGAAAATTTTCTGATGTAAAATTAAAGCCACAACACAGATGATTTTGTTTCCAGGTGTTAATTACTCAAACACGTTAAGCTGTAAATGATGTTTTATAACCACCAAGACTGTGTGCAGGAGAGTAGGCGGGACTTGCATCCAGACATCCTGAGTTCTCCGTCTCTAAAATGCAACAAGGCAGCTCCTGTAATTAGAAGAAGGTGGAGATGCTGGATTTATCTTTTTATTTTGGCACCAGGTAAAATCACAATCCTGTATAAATTTGACACATATACAGTGGAGGAAATAATTATTTGACCCCTTGCTGATTTTGTAAGTTTGTCCAATGACAAAGAAATGAAAAGTCTCAGAACAGTATCATTTTAATGGTAGGTTTATTTTAACAGTGGCAGATAGCACATCAAAAGGAAAATCGAAAAAATAACTTTAAATAAAAGATAGAAAGTAATTTGCATTTCATTGAGTGAAATAAGTATTTGAACCCTCTAACAAAAAATACTTAATACTTAGTGGAAAAACCCTTGTTTGCAAGCACAGAGGTCAAACGTTTCTTGTAATTGATGACCAAGTTTTGGTCCACTCCTCTTTGCAGATCATCTCCAAATCCTTAAGGTTTGGAGGCTGTCTCTGTGCAACTCTGACCTTCAGCTCCCTCCTTAGGTTTTCTATAGGATTAAGGTCCGGAGATTGACTAGGCCACTCCATGACCTTAATGTGCTTCTTCTTGAGCCACGCCTTTGTTGCCTTTGCTGTATGTTTTGGGTCATTGTCGTGCTGGATCACCCATCCACGACCCATTTTCAGTTTCCTGGCAGAGGGAAGGAGGTTGTCGCTCAGGATTTGACGATACATGGCTCCGTCCATTTTCCCGTTAATGCGGTGAAGTTGTCCTGTGCCCTTAGCAGAAAAACACCCCCAAAGCAAAATGTTTCCACCTCCATGCTTGACGGGGACGGTGTTTTGGGGGTCATAGGCAGCATTGTTCTTCCTCCAAACACAGCGAGTTGAGTTAATGCCAAAGAGCTCAGTGTTGGTCTCATCAGACCACAGCACCTTCTCCCAGTCACTCTCTGAATCATTCAGGTGTTCATTGGCAAACTTCAGACGGGCCTGCACATGTGCCTTCTTAAGCAGGGGGACCTTGGAGCTCTGCAGGATTTTAATCCATTGCGGTGTAATGTGTTTCCAGTGGTTTTCTTGGTGACTGTGGTCCCAGATAATTTGAGGTCATTAACTAACTCCTCCCGTGTAGTTCTAGGATGATTTCTCACCTTTCTCAGAATCATTGACACCCCACGAGGTGAGATCTTGCGTGGAGCCCCAGACCGAGGTCGATTGATGGTCATTTTGTGCTCCTTCCATTTTCGAACAATTGCAGCGACAGTTGTCACCTTCTCTCCCAGCTTCTTGCTAATGGTTTTGTAGCCCATTCCAGCCTTGTGCAGGTCTACAATTTTGTCTCTGACATCCTTGGACAGCTCTTTGGTCTTTCCCATGTTGGAGAGTTTGGAGTCTGCTTGATTGATTGATTCTGTGGACAGGTGTCCTTTATACAGGTGACTAGTAAAGACAGGTGTCTTTAATGAGGGTGACTAATTGAGTAGAAGTGTCTAACCACTCTGTGGGAGCCAGAACTGTTCATGGTTGGTAGGGGTTCAAATACTTATTTCACTCAATGAAATGCAAATGAGTTTCTATCTTTTATTTAAAGTTATTTTTTCGATTTTCCTTTTGATGTGCTATCTGCCACTGTTAAAATAAACCTACCATTAAAATGATACTGTTCTGAGACTTTTCATTTCTTTGTCATTGGACAAACTTACAAAATCAGCAAGGGGTCAAAAAATTATTTCCTCCACTGTACACACATCAAAACAGCTGAAATATCCCTTTAAAGATTTAATGATGAGGACTTACCTGTCCTACAGAAGCTCACCTTGACTGTTCAGACCTGCTCCAGTATTACATGTGACATCCCAGCAGCTAATTGGCTCCTGTAATTCTCCATGATGAAGGAAAGAGATGTTGGAGTTTATAAAGAAAGCAGAAGATGTGGGATTGATCTGGTTTTAAATGATAGAGGGATTGATCATGCCTGCACGTGTTGGAGGGAGCGATAACAGTCCCTAATGAGGAAGAATAGCCATTAGTGACAGGGCTAACAGATATGTGGGTAATCTCTCACACTGATTAAAAAGGCTTATGAGCGCCGTGATGCATTTGTCCTCCATATTCAGTGGGAACAAGGGGGAGGAAAAGACCTGGAGGGAGCGGTGATAAAGCCAGCAGTCATCTTCCTTCAGATGCCTATGGCTACAACAGAAAACATGCCACTCTGCTGATTTCTTACTGTGGCTGGTGAAAAATATTGTAGCTGCTACACTTAAACGAATGACACACATAGCACATAATGTACATTTATCAAAGGAATATGCTGGTGTAATCAAAGGAATACTGTAAAACAGTAAAATATAAATGGAAAACTAGAAAACGTTGCTTTGATTTCTTGCAAAAAAAATGTGTGAAAGAATCAGATGAAAATTACTGAAGACCTGAGCTGTAAAATTAAATACAAAAATCAAATAATTAAAGTTTTTTCAAAGATTCAGTATAAGCTGTTCTAGCTGTAAACAGGAAAGATCTTCTGGGCTGCAGCAGATCTGAAGGAGCCTCTGTCTGAAGACACTCAGTTGACTTAAAGCTGACATGTGGAATATTTCAACAAGAGAGCATTTTTTAATCCAACATACCACAGCCCCTCCCAAAACATCCATCCCCCTCCCCTATTTCCCATAGCCCCACCTGTACATGTGCACACAGCGTGCACTTCGGTCTCTAAGTCAGGCATAAACTGTGCAACATTTTCAGGTTTGCGCAAAGCGCATGTGTCAGACAGTGAAAATTTGGTGGTTTTGATTAAGTTATTTGCATGGTTTTTCTGTTTTTATTCTAATTTATTATAGCATGTTTTTATATTGTTTTATTATTGCATGTGTTTTGAATCTTTTTTGGATCACTGTGGACTGCTGTGTTGATTGATGATGACTATCACCTGTTGAAAGGTGGGCGTGGCTGGGAGGCAACCTATTATGTGTCACTCAGGTTGGAAGAAAAGAGTGAACAGGACAAAAAAAGAGAAGGAGAAAAGAACCTAGATGAAAGTTGTGCTGAAGGAAAGGAGGAACAGCGACTGACGTAAGGATGTGAGGAGGAGGCCGATCGGTTGTACTGATGAGCGGCGAGGAGTCGAGCGTCCTGTCCCCGCAGCTGGAGCGAGGACTGGAGTGACGCGCTGTGGGCAAGTGACGGCGCAGCATGGAGTGGAACTCGGCCGCACCCTTCTGATTAGGGCTGCACGATTATGACCAAAATAATAATCACAATTATTTTTGATCAATATTGTAATCACGATTATTAATCACGATCATTCATTCTGTCTGGTAAAATCTGTTTTATTGCACCAGTTATAAACAATGTTGCAACATTTTTCTGTGAAAAATAAAACTTTAGAATAGATTATAAATAATGGAAAAAAAAAAAAAAAAAAACT
>SSNR01000053.1:2958554-2985879 GCA_006937965.1 Callopanchax toddi | reverse complement strand
CCTTCATTGATCACTGCATTGATAGGACACATATCTTTGGCCAAATAAAAAGATATTGCGTCTGTTATTTCTGCGTGTCTTTGTGAAGAAGATGGATACTAGCCTAGTATACTAGACCGTCAGCACAGATATAGTCTGGTTTACCAGCTACCTCGTCTCCAGATGCTGCAGCATTTTACATTTCAGACATGACTTGCTCTCATCAGTCCAACTTGCTGCCGCCGTAATGTGTGACTGGCTGCTACAGTGCTGAGTGGCTTGTGCGCGGTTTTAATTTTGGCAGCTCAAAGCGGCTCTCTGGAGCATTTTTCTCTGTATCAAAGTTTTCTAAATGTTTTAAATGATATTTCAGGTCTAAACTATGATCTATGGGTTGAGTTCCACAACATCTGTCATTCTGATGAAGACCCTCCTTCCTCCTAGAGACCCCTTTCCATTATTTCTTGCCGCCAACATTTTTCAGCCAATGAAATTCAAATTTCTGCATTCTCTCAACATGCACGCGCATCGACCAAACCTGTACCAGTAGGGGGCGCTGTCGTACAGGACGCTCCGTGTGTTTCTCTGCCGTCTCAGCCGTTCACTGAGGACTCACGGCTCATTTCTACTAAAAACCTACCCATTCTCCAGCTAAAGATGGATTTATTTTTATTTTTAAACCTTTCACCTCATAGAATGGCAAGGCTTGACAGGATTATGAGTTTATTTTGGTCAGAAAGTTCATCCAGGGCCGAGTCAAGTTCAGCTTCAGAGTCCAGCAGCAGCTCTCTGCTAACAGAGCTAATATCAGAAGCAGCAGGGACAGAGAGGGCTCATCAGACCCTCATAGTATTGTTGGAATAAGAGTTGTGAACTGTGAGTGATTAAACCCTACACATTGAGCTGTACAGTTCATGTCCGAAGTA
This sequence comes from Callopanchax toddi, assembly GCA_006937965.1. Lineage (NCBI taxonomy): Eukaryota > Metazoa > Chordata > Actinopteri > Cyprinodontiformes > Nothobranchiidae > Callopanchax > Callopanchax toddi. Next base: position 2,984,974 of record SSNR01000053.1, on the reverse strand, counting down.
TATGCGTCGCGTGCACGCGCGCACACGCGACCGGACGCGCGTGTCGAGATATTTTGAGGAGGAGCCTTTGGACGTTAGATTCAAAAACTGCCCTCCTGATGAAATCCTCCGGAGTGCTGCTTTAATGAAGCTTTAGCCATGAGTTCGCCCCCTGGTGGTTGGCAGACTATTGGTTGAGGCGGTGTGTGATGAAGAGGCAAGTAGAAGAGCTCGCAGTTTGACTAGAAATATCGTTGAGGATCAGGTTCATTTAATTGTGGCCACCAAAATCTTGATCACGATCAAAATTCGATTAATTGTGCAGCCCTACTTCTGATCAATGCCCTTGCTCTGTGGGGCAAAGAGGAGCCACCGCTGGACTGCTGCAGGAACAACCGAGGGAGATGGCCGAGTGCGCGGGTCGGGAACCCCCCTGCAATCCCCTCCTCCACGAGACTGAGGGTTAGGGTTAGCCCCTCAGTAAGCACACCTGGACTTCTAAGTAGTTTTTATGGACATTGTTTGTTTTTTTTTTCCAATTGGTTTTTATCCTTGTTTAATTTAACCTGTCTAATCTTTTTATAGAAAACCTGTTCAACAACTAGTCCATGTCTCCTGAGTCTCTGTCCTTTTTGGGTCTGCTTCATCCTGCTCTCCACCTTTATCTGATCGCGGAGGTGCGACGCTTAGGCCTTGCAGCCTCTTGCGCTGCCATTGGTTACACATGCACGTTGACTGACAGCTGAAAATGCGGAAACTTGAATTATTTTGGCTGAAAAAGTTCACCGGCCAGAGAGAATTCAAAAGGGTCTATGAAAGAAAGTCTTCAAAATACTAACAAATGTATTGGAACTCTACCCATATTTCACAGTTTAGAAATGAACTATCGTGTGAAACATTTATAAAACGGTGATACATAGAAAAATGCTCCGCATGTCAGCTGTACGATATCAGTTCAATATCTGGTCTGCAGAGATGATATGTCACAGCAGCAGGTCCTGGATTACATCATCATGTTGTTGACCAGCTGCTAATCCACCTCCTTTGCTTTTTCCACTCCTCTTCAAATCTTTGTCTGCTGGTATCGTCTGAAAGTCAGGCCGATGGTCCGACGCGGATTTCACACCGACTGCTGTTTTGTTACCGAACGTCTCCGGCACTTTGCTCCCGCGAGAGCACCAAGTCTCGGTGGTTCACAAGAGTTCACGTGAAAACAAGTGAGTGTTTTAACAGGAGCTGGTAAACAAAAGCTACACTCGTCTTCTGGTACTTTTGTTGAGGAATACTTATTCACTTGGCTTGTTCTATGTGTAAACACACTCCATTTTTATATAATTTTTGTCTTTTAAATATTGAAATCGTGTTAACTTTAGCAATGTAGCTAAAGGTTTTATTTTGAAAAATACCGGATGCACCTCGCCGGATAGCGTATCACTTCCTGTCTGGCGCATGTCATTTCTTTAACTTGATGAAGATCTGCTTGTGGTGTCTGGGAAAAATAGACTTGTTGCCGAAAGTTAACGGAGCTCCGCAACCGCACCGCAAACGTACCGGAGCCAGTGTGGAGGCTCTGATTGGACCACACCACAACAGCATCTGGTGTGAAGCAGCCTTTAAAGCCAGGCAGACTGATCCTGCAGCCACGTCTCAGTGAAACACATGATGATGCATTCAGGCTGGATCCTCATCAGAGCTTCAAACTTGTCTCATTCATCAGAGATCTCATGCTTCCTATTATGATCAATGGAGGTGATGATTTAAACTTCCTCTCTTTGCTTCTGCTCTACATCCATGTCTCCTCTTTAACTCATCAGAGATTTTAGGTCACAGATTGGGTTTTATTTGAGCTTTTGTGACGTCAGCTACTTCCTTTTTCCACTATAGTTAGGCATCACAACAAGTGGCCAAAATGTGTAAATGAAAAGTTGCAGCAAAAATCTTCAAAGCAGCACAGCATCCAAGCCAGAAAAACAAAATCACTCAGGAAAGCAACGCCTTCAATCTGAAAAATCACTGTAACAAAACAGACATCTAGACTTATAACTGGATGTTTGTTACACCCAGTGGCGGCTGGTGAAAATTTTTTTGGGTGGGGCGCATTTTTGCTAGTCAGTTTTCAGATGCGCAAAAAAAATAAAAAAAATCACATATTACCACTAGGGCAGGGAATGATAATATTTTCATCTGACTGAATATTTTGCTGGTAAAAATCCCTAGTACCACCAGTTCTCTAGAAATGTGGAGCTGTTAGGTCTAATTCTACACATCAAACAGTAAAGAAATCCTAAAGTCTTCATGAGGAGACCTTAGAATAATATCAATATAATCAGATACAAATAAAAATAAAAAACAACCAAAATGTGGTCACAACAGAAGTTGTAAGAGTTTCAAGGAAAAAACAACCTGGCAAAGTCAAAAACATTACTTAATATTCACAATTAGCTTTCTACTGACACCACAAACAAATAAATCCATCTCTAACTAATACAGTCAGATAATTAATGTTACAATTCAGCCAACAACCACTAACCAAGCAAGTCATGACAATCAGCTCAACTAATGAAGTGAATTAACAACAAAATAAAGTCACATCCACTGATAAGTCCCATCAAACCCAGTCAGACCAAACTTCCTTAAAACGCCATAATAATTTAATGAAAAGTAGAGAAAACGCATGAAAAACGGGCTAAACTACATAAACCAACATATTCAATCAGCAGTATCTGTATTTCTCTAACATTCGGCAAACACCACAAGAAACAAATGTCGCTATTTAAGGTATAAATTCACTCATCAGGACTTAGCACTGCTAGCCGCGGCTAGCTCCGCCTATGGGGTTTTTGAATGGGAAAATCCGTGACAGACACATAGTTATTAAGAAAAACAAACAAACAAACGAAGTCACTCACCATTGAGTTGATGAAATCAGGACAAATGGAATCATTCGGCTTGTTTTCACAAGCAGGAAAGAAGGATTCTTTGAATAAATATCCATTTTCTACCCTCCATTAAAAAGAGAGCAAGAACTTCCGGTTTCAGTCTGAGCAACACTCCAGACTACTGCTGTTGTGCGCATGTCACACGGGGACGCTGAAGACCTGCGTCCCAAGCGATCTCCTATTTTTTGCACTCAGTGCGCATGCGTCAGGAAAAAATTGCCAGTGCGCATGCGTCAGGAGCAAAAAACAATGCGCTATGTTGGGACGGCGTCCGGTCCAGACATGCGCAGTAGAACCCAAAGAAACATGACCTATCGGTCCGGTAAAAAATAGTAAGAAAACCTTTCTAAACTACATCTAAATGCAGATTATACACAGCACTTATTGTATATATAATGGATGGCTCGTTTAGTTTTATTTTTATGTTAGTTTTTTATATTTTGTGATCCCTATTTCTCTTCTTCTTCCTCTTGGGACTGGTGGGGCGGCGCCCGAGTGCCCCCTATGGACGGGCCGCCACTGGTTACACCCCCAAACAGAGACCAATTAACTACTGTACTGTTTATTGTGAATTTCAACGATATTCAACATGGTGTTAAAGGTTTTAATGAACAAACAACCTCCTTCTTATTCCACCTGTCTGTGGCTGACAGCAGAACCACACACTCCTTGTGTGTGTAGAGCCTGTTTACACACACACACACACACACACACACACACACACACGCATCTACTGTCCCTTTCCTGTTGCTGACAACATTCAGCCTTTTTGCTGTTTTTTCTTACAGACACTTCTCAGCGTTTCCACGTCATTAGGTTTTATGTGTTTGTGGAAATAAATTGACTTCAGTCTTCAATATTCCCGTCCGCTCTCCCCTCTGTTTACTACTGTTTACCTCCTCAATGTAGTCAAATAATTGCAGGCTGTGGAGAACGTCGCTCAATACGCTGTATTATATCGCGGAGCAGACAGTTGGAATTTAAATCGTACGCTTTCCCCAATCTGAGTCCTCCACGCTGAGCCTCCCCATGTTAACAAGATTGATGTTTCAGATACGACCGCACACACCCAGACGACACACACGATGAAAAAAAAAATCAATGGATGGTTGTTAGCATTTATATGGCTTTTACTTGAATATTACTGGCTGAAAGGAAGCCTCCAAGCTACAGACACAAAATAAAACGGCAACGTTGTCCACTTAACGAAGTCCATTAAACACCACTCCCCACTGAATGTTTTGTGTTTTAACAAAGATTCATGACAGTCATAAATGTTTAGTGTCACTTTTAGTCAATCACAAAGCAGGTAAATACATCCTTTCGCAGTAATACATGCACGTTAGTCCTGACCATGGATTAAAACAAGATGATGAATCAGGGTTTTAATGTTCCTCTGCTAACTGGGCTGCTGTGCTGATAAAAGGATGAATACCTTCATCCGTATGCAGGAGGGGAGCCCAGACCCAATAACCCTTTAACCTCATCATAAGCTAGTGACGTAAACTGGCATCAAACCACATCTGGTCTCAAAGTAACCAGATTGAGTATTAGGATTACAGTAGTATTAACACACCTAATATGTAAAGTGTCCCTTTAAATTGTTTTATATTGTTACATGATAAAACCAAACAGATGATAAATATATTGTCGTATTATTGTTATTATTGCTGGTCAATAAATAATTCAGTGTAAGAAAACTAGATTTTCAAAATATTCATTTATATTTCAGGCTTCAAATGGATAAAGAATAAAATATATTATTATAATAATGACATTTTTTTAGTTTTGTAAACCAAATTATTGGCTTCAACTATTTTACCTACATAATCATCTGTTTTACTTTTTTAAGGTAATTAGGGATGCACCGATACCGATACCAGTATCGGTTAAAGTTACCCGATACCAGGAACCAATACCAGTGGCTTCACTGTCTGTGACTTGTGATTTCTGTTGTAGTTTCCTATATTGGACACTAGGGGGAGCTATTGAGCTAAAGAGGAACAGTGTGGGTTGAGAGCTGAGATGGTGCCAAATAGTTAATTTTATTTGGTTAAAATGTGGAAAATTGCAATAATTTCACTGTGAAATCACAGAAAATGGTTATTTTTCACCTTATATTTTAGTTTTGTGATCATTTTTATTAATATATTTAATTTCTTTAAATCTAACTCAGTTATTTGTTGTAAACAGCAGAGAAGAAAAAACTAAAACCTGTATTCCAATTTGTTGCATTTTTTTGGGTGGTAGAAGTATCGGTATCGGTACTCGGTATCGGCGAGTACTCAGATGTAAGTATCGATATCGGATCGGTTTTGAAAAAAGTGGTATCGGTACATCCCTATCGGTAATTATATAACAGTAGAAAAATAAATTTGCAGTGGAATTTATTTTCCCAACATCATGGAGGACATAGAACAAGATTTTAAAGACAGAGAGCTGATTAACCTGTACAGATACAATAGTTTTGACACTGTGAAAGCAGTAGTTCATCATATTTGAAATTTAAATGTAATACAATCCTGTTCTTATTTGTATTTTCCTTGAAAGACTGAAAAAAACTCTGTAACTGTTGTGTTTGGGGTGTGGCGTGAAGCAGAACCCAGGCGCAGACGAGCAGGAACAGCAGCAGGTAAGTAATAAAATAATTTAATAAAGGTGAGCAAAAGTAAACTAACAGAACAAAAATCCAACGAGGAACCGACAAAGGTGAGACTAGAAAAGACTGCTTCAATAGGGATGGGAGGTGATGATTACACAAGGGAGAACACCTGTGAAGGTGTGGGGAAGGAGGGAAAAACCAACCAAAAACTAAACACTAACAGAACACAACAACATATATTAAAATGGCATCTATTCCCTAAAAGAGACAGTAGTCTAGAGGTAGAGAAACCACCTTTCAGCTGGGAGACCCAAGCTGGTTAAAAGTTATTGTTAAGGGACGCATGCAGGCCTACACATACACACTAATGCAAAAAAAAAAAAAAAGTCCATATGGCTGGTGGGCGAGAAATATGTGGGTCGTTGGCCAGAACTGACCTTCATGCCATCTATTGAATACCCCAGGTCTACAATTTAGCATGGCGTAGTTTATTTAATTGAGTAATTTCTATGCATATTGTCATTGCTATGGTTACACATCATAAAAAGCTATAGTTCTCAATTTTAACCCAAGCACAAACCCGGTCCTAAAAATAAGTTAAGAGAGAGAGAGAGAGAGAGAGGAAAAAAAACCTTGTCTTAATTATAAAAATAGAGAATGCTGAATTCAGTTCTGACTTTAAAAAAACTAAAACAAGATACGCTGAGCTGTGAAGTGTGAGCAACGTTCAGACAGGACAGGTGTTGACGTCTCAATCAATCAATCACCTCATTTCTGGTTTAATTTTGGGGCCTTTTGAGAACGCTATATCAAGCATCAGGTATAAGAAAAGTCACAATGAAAATCCTCCAAGCTGTACAGCACTGGAACCAGAAGAATACAGTAAAATCATTCAAAAAAGCAACGCCTTCAATCTGAGAATAAGGAAAAATCCTAACAAAACAGAGCTACTGGCAGCAGCTGCCACCCTGTGCGGTTCTGTTCTAGAAAACAGGCTCCATGTTTATATAAGACACAATATGGAAATACATCATTTACTCATCACGCTGTCATAACACAGACTCCAGACTGGAATTTCCCTGTGATTTATGGGCGAAGAGCAGAAATCATATATTTCAGAAATCCAGAAACCAAAACAGCCAGAGGAGACCGATGGGAGTCGATTCAACAAAGTCAATAAAGGATCATTATTCCACCTCATTTCAAGCACACATAGACAAACCGTGAGTGAGATATTAGCGCTGAGGCTCCATGAAGCCACCAGAGTGATGCACTTACAGGGTTAATCACTGCATTTGTATGCAAATATGTATTTAAGTGTGTCTGGCCTTACGGGAGGGGGGTATGAAGGAATGGGCCCAGGCAGTTGGTGACATTCAGCGGCGCTGTAACCTCTGTGGATAGGTTCCCTGACGCTATTTGTGAATGTTAATTGCTTTTCGGCTGCCGCCACCTCCCCAGCCTCCACCTGTCCCTGAGTGCCGAGCATCATGGGAGTCTCCCTGGCCTTTACATTATGCTGTTGTTTAAAAGAGAGAAAAGCCTTACAGGAATCGTGTTTGTTTTGTTGGTCAAAAACTGATGCTTTTCTGATAAAACTGTCAAAGGAAAAAAAAAGGATAAGACAGGTACTTGTGAATGGGGAGACGTACTTCGAATTTCCACCGGAGGGATGGAAATACAGTCAAGACCTGCTTCCTCCTGAGCAGAGAGCTAATCTGTCCAAATATAATTAACTGTGATGTGATATCGCTTTAGAGAAAACAGACCGTCCTCTTTAAATTCCTCTGTTTCACATTTCTTGTCATCCATGTAACCAGAGAGAGAGAGGAAAGGAGGGGAGAGAAATGGAGAGAAGATAGAGATCTCTCCATCTTTGACAGGCAGCTTTGAATTGAGGTAATCCACAAAAGTGTGAAAATTAAAACCCCATCTGTTGAAAATGCAAATAAACCTTTTGAGTCAGACGCAGGAGGAAATTTGCCCAAATCAGAAGATTAACACCAATAGATTCACTTTAAAAACCTGCTTTTATTCTCAGTTTCCTCACATGTCTATCAAGATGTTAACATCTAACTGAGAGGAGCACAGATCCGAAGAGAACTTGGTGCAGACCTTAAATCCATCTGTCCATTTTCTTCCACCTATCCAAGTGCAGGTGGTGAAGGTAACATGTTCAGGGGGGAGACCCCAGAAACACTCTCCAGTCTCTGGTCTACGGTGAAGAAGGAGCTGAGTCAGCCTCATTCAGCAGATATCAAGCTGATATTATCTAAATCTGTGTATACTTTTAGGTACAACACTAAATTCCCTTCAGTTTATCATTCCCTTAAAGCAGGTATGTCCAAAGTGTGACCCGGGGGCCGTTTGTGGCCCTTGGAGTGATTATGTGTGGCCCTCAACTGCATTTCAAGAATGGTACAATTTTGTCCTCCAGCAGGATGTTGATGCTGAGAGACACTTTGATGTTCAGATTTTGACTAACGTGGGGCCTAAAATGCAGATAAATTAAAATCTTATTCAAACAGAAAAGGTTAAGTAAAATCCAAAGTATTAGTCTTTTACTGAGCAGGTTTTTTTTCCTGGTAAATAGAATCACAAACTCTCAGTGACTTGTGAGCTTCGTCCATAAAACTCGACTGAAGCAGCAGCGTCACTGAAGAAAGAGTGAGCAGGTCCTGATCTCATCGTTGAAAAAAAATGAAAATTTATCTTCACAAAACTAGAAAACATTTAACCAATCACATCCAGGGAATTTGATGCTTTTTGTTTATTAAGTCAAACAAAAGAAAGCTTTTTTCTCTTAAGATCGACATCTTTCTACAAATAAAAAGACCTATATACTCACAGTGTACTATACCTATATATTTATAATTTTTTTGAGCAGTACAAAAATAAATAGTCATTTTTGTAGTTTTTTAAATAAACTAATAATGATAATAATAAATAAAAATAGTTTTTTGTGGCTCATACTAGCTTTCAACTAGCCAATTTTGACTCTTGGTTTGAAAAGTTTGGACACCCCTTCCTTAAAGTGACATTTAAATACCTCTTCAATGATATACAATAATGTCCCAAATGAATAATTATAACAAAATGTTAAAGTGTTTCTACTTTCTTGTCCTTATAATCATTAAGGTATCAATTGTCTGGTAGCAATCCACTCCGACTCGACACACTCCTTGCTCTGAATTTTCTACCTGTGATTGATCCATTGGGTTCTTGCCTGCTCCTTACCTTGACTCCAGTTATCCTCACTCAAGGCTGGCGATGGTTGCTAAGCATTAGCTCAATGGCTGTGTAACTGCTTTGGTTAACATAGAGGATAAACAGCTTGTTGCTATGTGCTAGCCCAACACAGTGACTGTATCTCCAGTGATTGTAGTATAAAGACACCTGTATGTTGAAGGTCCATTCACTGGTTAATCAGTATTCCTGTCTACCATCACTGAATGAAGACAAGAGAACCTCTAAGAAAACCAGAGAAAGGTTATTGAAGAGTATCAGTCTGGAGATGGATACAAAAACATGTCTAAGGCTCTGAACATCCCCAGGAGTTCAGTTAAATCCTTCATCAAGAAATAGAAGAAAAATGTCTTCATGTAGAAATCTGACTAGATCAGGATGTCCTCAGAAACTACAAGAAGGAGACTAGTGAGAGAGTGGTGACTCTGAAGGAGTGACAAGCTTCATCAGCTGAGATGGGGGAAACTCTGAATAGTCCAGGTTCTTCACAGGTCAAACCTTTATGGGAGAGTGGAATTAAGAAAACCCCTGTTGAAGAAAACTCAGCCTCAGCGAAGGTTTGTCTAAAGGCATGTTGGAGAATCCATGGTCAAGTGGAAGAACGTTCTTTTGTCTGATGAGTCCAAATTGGAGCTTTTGTCCATCAGACAAAACACTGTTTGGCAGACATCAAATACTGAACATCACCAAAAACACACCATCCCCCCTGTGAAGCATGGTAAAGGCAGCATCATGCTGTGTCTCAGCAGCAGGTCCTGGAAGGCTGGTAAAAATATGGTCAAATAAATGCAGCAAGATATAGAGCATAGGTACTCAATAGGCGGCCCGTGGGCCACATCCAGCCCGCTGGCCTCCTCTTTCTGGCTCTCGAGCCAATTACTGTGTCCCCAAAGCTGTCAATATTTCATAAAACCACTGCGAAACAGAACCGTGCGCCTCCCACGACAGCTTCAGGAAGAAGACCTGCTGCAGGGAGCTATACAATGCGCAACCCCCGCAGGCCTCTCCTCCTCCAAAGCATAGAATTCACAGCACATCGCTGCACATCTCTCACGCTGCTCCAGAACTTTCAGGTGAGCCCTGCGGACCAATCGCGGGCTTCCCCCTCTCAAGCTTTTTATATGTAATAAAATCCTCCATGCTGCGCACCTGGGTGCACACAACTAGTCCGCATGAGAACCAGATATAATGCATGCGAACCAGAACCGACTACCTGAACGCGCCTTTGCGGACCAGCGCTTTCGCGGTCCAGATGGGGAACCCCTTGATCTGACGAGCTACACATCCTGTTGCAGCGCAGTGAATGAGTGCTCACATGGCCTCTGATGCTAGTAGACACACATGACAGGACCTCCAACACACACACACTCACAGCATCTCCAATGCGCCTGGCACCGCACCAGTACGCACAGCTCCTTTGACTCGCGCTTCAACACACACAATCCCAGTACATCCGACCCATGCACGCAACTCACACATGCCCAGTAGGGGTGCAACAGGTCACAATCGATCCGTGATATTTACGGATCGCCCTCTATGGTTTGCGGATCCAGCAGCGCTCGTGTGTTTGCTAAATCCTTCCTGACCCGACAGCTCGCACTCTGAATCTGCTGATAAATAATTCCCCTCTGAGAAAGGCGTTCATTTTGTCATCACATATCAAGTTCTTTCTGTCGGGCTAAGTCATTTTAGTTGACCAGAACAAAGGATCAGTGATTAATATCTGATCACTTCTCTGCTGCGTGCACGCAGACCAGCTGATCCTCTCTGATGGAAAAACCAGACTCATCTATTTCTGTCTAAGATAACGTGTTGTGTTGGACTTTTATACGAGCTAATGAACGTTAATATAACCGGTGTTAGTCAGGAGCGCAAAGAGCAGCACCTCGATCGTTACGCCCCCTTACCTGCTGCAGCTCTGAGTCTGACGGCAGTGAGAGGACGACACCGGGTCATTGCTCTGTCTGACCCGAGAGGTGCATAGAAGGCTATTCACCATTTAATTTGTTTTTATATGATTAAAAGTTTTATTTAAGCATCAGATTGACCTCTAGAGTTAAATGTTGTTTGTATTTAATGAGCATTGAGCAGAAACATGTTGCACAGTGTTCTACAAAAAAAAAAGAGAGCAAAGTTATTTGTTAGGGATGTTCCGATACCACTTTTTTCAAAACCGATCCGATACTTAAATCTGAGTACTCACCGATACCGAGTACCGATACTTCTACCACACAAAAAATGCAACAAATTGGAATACAGGTTTTATGTTTCCTTCTCTGCTTTTTACAACAAATAACTGAGTAAGATTAAAAAAAAAATATATATATATATATATATATATATATATATATATATATATATATATATATATATATATATATATATATATATATATATAATAAATGATTGAAAAACTAAAATATAAGGTGAAAAATAACCATTTTCTGTGATTTCACAGTGAAATTATTCAGTTTTCCCACATTTTAATCAAATAAAATGAACTATTTGGCACCATCTCCAGCTCTCAACCCACACTGTTCCTCTTCAGCTCAATAGCTCCCCCTAGTGTTCAATATAGGAAACTACAACAGAAATCACAAGTCACAGACAGTGAAGCCACTGGTATTGGTTCCTGGTATCGGGTAACTTTAACCGATACCGGTATCGGGCCGATACCATCCCTATTGTTTGTATTTTATTTTTCTTTCTGCTGATCCGAAAAATTATCCGATCTTCGACTCAAATCCATGATCCGATCTGATCCGTGAGTTTTTTGCCCAGCACAGGCACAATACACGCAAAAACATACAACAGGACATCCACGGACCGCCCCCCCCTGGCTCCCAGACTCCTTCCTGGATAGGCATCTGGCCCTTTTGGGTTTGTCATTTAGTACCCCTGGAGGACGGTTTGACATCTACAAGAGAACTATGAGAGATGGACTAAGAGAAAAGCCAAAAAAAGGGGTAAAAATTATTTATAGGCTCTATATGTCAAGAGAAACTCATGATATCAACTTATTAGTTTTTGTGAAGCATCAGTTTCATCACCAGTTAAATAAATAATTATCCCCCAACCTGCCAAAATTAGTTTTATGGAAAATACATTATTTTTTGTGCACTTCTTCATAATAAATATTAGCACAATTTAATCAAACCGGCATCTAAGATGTAAAACCCTGATGTTAAGTTATTATTTGACTGTTTAGATCAGACTTGATAGAAAGTTTGAATTCAGAAACAGCAGACCAAATAGGATTCTGTACTATTTTTATAGCAGTATTTTTGGAACGGTACATTTTTGACCTAAAAGACACTAGAGTGTGGTAAATGAAAGCGACGCCTGAGGGTTAAAGCTGTTCTAACTAACAGAATTCATTCCTGTGAGTCTGACATGCTGTTGAATGATAATGAATGAATCTGAACCCAAAGTAAATGTGGAGACATAAACATCCACTGATGTGTCTCACAGGAAAACACTCTTTAAGAAGAAGAGGACAGAAATAAATTCTTCTTGTTTTGGGATATTTGTTGTGTTTGCAGCAGATGAAGGCTGACATGCTAGGTTTAAACTGAATAAGCCAAAGGGCTGATCTGTTCCTACAATGCTGCTGCAGTTCGTGTGTTTTATACACTCATGCGACCGAGAAAACAAACAGAGGAAGAGCGCAGAATGAAGTATTTCCGTGCTGATAGGCCTCACCTATATATTTTTTTCACCGTTTTTCTCTCAAGGCACACTTCCTGACCTCAGAGGGTCACCTCCAGGCTACAGCTGACGACTCCAAGCAAGGCAACAAAAACAACGAGAAATAGAAACTCATACTCACATCTCCTTCCACACTGAGTTAGATGGGAAGACATACTAAAACATTTTGAACTGTTTGCCTTCTTGTTTCCATCCCCTCCATCTTTTCATCCCCTCTTCCATCCATCAGCAGCACACACAGCCGTGAGCAGAGCTAATTAAATGCTTCTAAGTGAGTCGACTCTCTTTGCCTGCCACTCCAGCCTCAGCGAAAGGTCATCCTACTCACAGGCACGAGGCAGAGATTTCTCATGACTGTTTTCCTTTAGAGAATTTTAGCAGATTGTTAATTATCAGATTACAAGTTTTGCCTTTTTAAAGGCCAGCGCATCGCCTCAAGTTGGATGGGTGGAAGGAGAGGGGGAGGAAATGGAAGCAGAGGAGGGGAGGACAAGATTTAAGCAATGAAGGTAGCTGGAGGAGGGGGGCGGGGTTCTGCTCCACTCCTTCTGGCTTTGGGACAGTTTAGAAGTGTGTGTCTGTGTATAGATTGTAAATAACCACTAACACTTATCTATGGAAGCCCAGAAGGGCTAAATATATTTTCAAATAAAAAGTCTATTCCTGAAATCTGTTCAGAAATATTTGCTGGTTTCACAAGTGTTAACTAGAGATCGGTATCGGTTTTTCAATAATATCGACCGATATTGGCATTAAAATGCAATATCGGTAAATATCGGTATCGGTTTTTGTAATGACGACACACATGACCTTTACATACCATGCACATATTATACATCAAACTGTTCGGCTACTTCTCCTCTCTCCCAAAATGTCAAAATATAACAAATCTGATGTATAGTTTTAGAGATATTTTTTATTTATATGGCACACGTTGCATTAAATACTGTGTTTGTCTTTTTTTTTTTAATGAGGGCTATCCTGCTTATATCGGTGTTGGAAATTAAGAGTTAGACAATATCGGACATCGGTTAAAAAAAAACAATATCGAGCATCCCTAGTGTCAACGTTAGAAAAAAACACAAAAGCAAACACACACACACACACACACACACACATATATATATATATATATATATATATATATATATATATATATATATATATATACACACAGTGCCTATAATAAGTATAAAAAGTATTCACCCCCTTGGATGTTTTACCATTTTATTGCTTTTATACATCAATCAGGAGCAACATAATTTGGCTTCTTTGACCAAATAATTTACAAAAAGCATTTATTGTCAAAATGCAAAGTGACATCTACAAAATAATGACAGTTAAATAAAAATGTTTAACAAAATAGGTGACTGCTTACATATTCACCCCCTTTAACTTGATTTACCTAATTCAACAGAGGTAGAGGTGTTTGGGGGTCCGACTGCTACCACCCCAAAAGGTGCAGAATCATCATGACCTGTGGTGTCCTGCACAACATCGCACTCCGAAAACAAACTTCCTCTTCCACCTGGTCCCCCTCCACCTCACCATGAGGACCCTGATGTGATTATTTTATTATTTTTGAGTTCTTTAAATAAGCTCAAAGTAACAGTTTATCCCAGACTTCCTCCACTGCACTGATTGTGACTCTTTGCTTTTCCTGAACAGCATCCTTCAGCATGCAGCCACTTCCAGAGTCTTTATGCACCAAATTTAACTTTTTTCCACTCCTCCACCTCACCCACAAGCTCACTTCTGACAAAACATAAACTATTTACATATCTGTTCAGGAATGATTTGACAATGGATAAAATAGTAAAATTTCAGCTTTTACGCATAAACACTTTGAAATGGCTAAATAATCACTTGAGGGCTATGAGTTGTGATTAATCTGAGATCAGCTGATAAAGCTCTGACAGGAACCTCTGAACATTCTATCTGCTGCTATCAGCCCTCTGCTGCTGCACTTTCAAACTGGCTTTTATTTCACTTAAATTCAAATAAGGACCATCAAAAGATCCTTAGCAGGGGAAGAAAACATGTCAGCACTTGGAGACAGCCATACCCATACATAAGTAAACTTACAGCTCCCAGAAAAACACTGAGTTCACTTCTTCTACTTTCATCACTCACCCTGAACCCTCCTGCTGGGTTGAAAGAGACTCAAGGCCAGAATGATGTCTGCAATCTGACTTTGTGCTTTCTGTAAAAGCAGCGTTCGACTGAAGAGGCTGAGAGAATTTCTCTTTGCTATTGTTGTGATGATCAAATGGGAGGTGGCTGAAGATGTCATTGGCGTGTACCCATGGGTTGGGAGCCTGTTAGTGTTGAAAAATGCACAACTTTCCTTTAGACTTTTGTTTTTCCCTACATGTCAACCCAGATATTTGTCTTTATGGTAGAAATGTCGCTGTGCCTATCACCATCTGTTTCACTACATATCTACACACGAGGCATCCTCACCTCCATTACATGAAACGCTCCACTGTCTTCCAAATTGTTGTAGTTAAGCAGACCTTCTGTGTCTGGATCCCTCCATGCCCCTGGGTTTACTACATCTCATCACAATCAATCCATACATTGATATTGTGACTTAATGAGCTAATAATTGAGTTGTGACTCAGCTGTGGAATTGAGCAAGTCATTGATAAAAAAAATCAGTGCTTTGCACCCCCTGGCACAAAGAAAAATGGAAAACTACCAGCAACATTTGAAAGTCTAACAAACTTACCTTCAAACGTCCATGAACAACATCATGAGTCTAGAACAGCACCACACTGGCTGCTAGCTTTTATTGGTGGCACTGTTTTGTTACAACTGAATTTTGTTTTCTGAGACTATGGTTCTCGACCGGAAAAGGGTGGCTGCAGGAGGGAGGTCCTGCGTCAAGTGGAGAAGTTTGAGTATCACGAGTGAGGGAAGGAGGGAGCGGGAGATCGAGAGGTGGATTGGGGCAGCGTCTGCAGTGATGGACACTGAACCGGTCTGTCATGGTGAAGAAGGAGCTGAGCCAGAAAGCAAGGCTCTTGATTTACCGGTCGATCTACCTCCCAATCTTCATCTATGGTCAAGAGCATTGGGTAATGACTGAAAGAACCAGAGAGCAGCCAAAATGTTTCCTCTGCAGGGTGGCCGGGCTCAGCATTAGGATTAGGGTGAGAACCTCAGATATTTGGGAAAGACTCGGAGTAACCGCTGCTCCTCTATATCGAGAGGAGCCAGTTGATGTGGTTTGGACATCTGGTTAGGATGCCTCCGCAGGGAGGTGTTTCAGGCATGTCCTGCCGGCAGGAGGTCCCCGGGTCGACCCAGGACACATTAGAGAAAATACATCTTCAATCTGGATTGCCTTGGGTTCCTGGAGGTGGCTGGGGAGAGGACGGTCTGGGACTCCCTAGTTGGGATGCTGCCTCCCCGACCCGAACCCAGATAAGCGGAAGAAGGCGAGGCAAGGCCAATTTTGTTTTTTATATTTTATTCAAACATTTTCGTAGGTAGGTCAGACTGTCCTCCAGTTAAGTCAGTCCCACCTCCTCTCAAGTCAACCCATTTAGCAAAAGGCCAAAAATGATGTGAAACAGTAAAATAATTACTATCACATTCCTAATACAGAGTCAAAGAATAAATAAATGAAATAAGCAGCTACAACGCAAATAGTCATATGGTCAAAATAATGACCTTACAGAAGAAGCCATGAAAAAAGCAGAAGTATCATCTCCCAAGATGGACGTGATCACAGGCTGAGAGTTTGATACGGTCATGTGGTTTACAAAGGAGCGTTGTTGCAGAATGAATGCAGGATGTTTAGCACCAACTGCTTGTGTGCACCAGTTTGACATTTGTGTTTGTGATGAAATCTGTTTAATCGTATATCTGGAAGCTCAAAACTTTGTGTGTGAAATACAAAATTTCACAAAATGTTAAGAATCCTGTCTTTTGCAGCATAAAGTTTCTGTGTCACACACATACAGTACATTTTGGATCCTGTGGAATTCAGCTAAAAGGATGAGTAAATAAATGCAAATGTCCCAATGAATATAGGTAATTAGTGTGTTTACACAACAACAGCAGAAAGATGATGGAGCTGGAAGCTTGTGCAGATCAAGTGACAATAAAAAGGATCAGCTCACTTGTTCAGGGCATTTGACCTCATCTAGAACTCATATTTGGATCTTTAAACATCAAGTTAAAGATCCACAAATTAAAGAATTTACCACAATGATACTGTAGCTTTTTACATGTGTGATTGATTTATGTCATCCATAACTACTGACAACTCAGCCTTGAAATACTTTTCTTAGGCTCTGAATACTCATGAGTATATGAAATATACATTACTACATGTTAGCCTACTCAACCGTTGAGTCCTCTGCTTTGTAGATCACACACACACACGTGCGCACACACACTCACACAAACACACACGTTAATAAACAATAGCCATATGACAAATCTGAAAGTTTTAATTGTTGATCAAACACCCTAACATTCTGTTGCTTTTATTCATTCTGATCTATAACACATATCCTATCTGACAGGAAGTTTGATCAACTCTAGAAAAGTTTCACTTTCTTGAGTTCAGAATATGAAAATAAAAACAAACAAAACAAAATCATGTTTATATGCTGCAATTTAAAAGGGAATTCCGGAACTGAGAAACATCTCCAAATGTGAAAAATACTAAATAAATAAAATGAAAAACACCAAATTTCTCAGCTAACTGAGGTATAGTGTGGAAAAGTAACTCTGATTTCTTGATAAACTAAAAAGCGCACAAATGGCCTGCATTTCAAAGTATGCATATATAACACAACAGCTTGCCACACTTGCTGCTCCTCACAACTGCTTCTGATCAATCTGGAATTTTTTTTCTCAAATTAGAAACAAACAGGGAGATCTTTAAGCATCTGTGAAAGGCACTATAAAAATTCACTTTACCTTTAGGGTTGAGAAATTATCCCAATATGTTGTTGCAAAAAATACAAAGAAAAAAAATGTTTTTTAATATAAAAAAGGAACCTAACAAATAAATGCAAAAAAAAAAAAAAAAAAAAAAAAAAAAAGACATACAGAAAAGTAAGAACAAAAAAAAGATATAGTGCTTTGTGTGCCTGTATGTGGAGTGAATGTGGAATGGGCTGGAAGACAAATGCAAGCAATCTTCTAATATAGACATATTTAAATCATCTTATAAGAAAATGGTATTCAAAGCATATGAAAATGGGGGCTAATGAGATCAATTATTATTTTATGAACCATTATATAATTACAGTTTTTCTCAATTGCTAAAACACTAAACCCTGTTGTCTGAACCAAATTCTCAGCTGCCTGAACTCACTGACTGAAACAATCACTATTTTGACAAAACCATAAGCTCTTGTCAGCTGTTTAGACACAACTTCTCAACACATTTTCATTGTAATGCACGTGTGCTGCATAATGGTGAGCACAGGTGACAAAAGTCAAACACAATTAAAGCACTGGTGTCACCACTTGAACACTACAAGTCAAAATGGATCCCACTTGTGTCTGATGATGTAAGGGAACATCCACAGTAACCAGTTCAGAGAGCACTGGTTTGTGAGGCCCTACAATGGACAGAAATCTGAGGAAGAGTTCGTGTCAGAGGAGGTTGAGGTGGTCAGGAAGACAAAGAACAGTAATATCTGATGACATCAGAGCTACTGTGATGGACCATGTTCTTGTTCATGGTCTGAGCATGAGGGAGGCTGGACAAAGGCTACAACTGAACATCAGTAGATTCACTGTGTCCACCAGTCTGAGGATTTAGAGCAGAGAACAACTACTGACCTTCTTTTGACATTATAGTACAGTATGTCAATGTTGACAGCAATTACTGTATGACATCATACTGTAGAGCTGGTAAGTCCCGCCCATCCGTAAAACCGTACTGGACCTCTAGATTGAAAAACCGTCAGTGCTAGTGAATGAGAGAAAATAACTTTCTCACATTCAGTATTGATGAGGCCCCCCCGTTGCCTGGCCAGACAAAATAGACAAAAAATGTCCTGTGATGAAGTCCTGTGTCCTGACCCAGAACAGACATGATGCTGTGGCTGAGTAATGCACTTAGGTAGTATTTGTATATTTTTGTACTTTATTTTTACGTACATGGGCTTACTGTACACAAGTGGTAAAAGCATAAGATTTCTGTTTGGTTTTACCAGTGCTGCGTGTAAATGCACCAGATTTATGTTTAGTCTTTTTGTACCAGAGCTAAATGCTCAGTTATTTTTGTTTTACAACATGCATTTCACCTACAGTGAACAATAAACATGTATTTCTCCAGCTTCATGTCCAGAGCGTTGTGTGATTGTTCTTAGATTTTGTGAATTTAGCTTGAAAATTGGGTTTTGTGTTCAAACCTTGGAGAAACTGAGAGTAGTTTTCAAGAAATGTGTCTTTGCAATTGAGAAAAACTGTAATGGATGCGTTATTTATTTAATGCTTTATTTGTTTATTTGTGTTGCTTTTGACTCTCCATAATCTGGAGAACAGGATGAAGGAAATGGTGGGGAGCCTCCACATTAAGACTGAGATTCAAAGCGTCTGGCGACCAGAATACATTTTACAGCATATGGAGACCTGTTCTGGAACACTTACAGCGCTGAGTGACCCCAAAGGAATAAGTACCTTTGGAAGGCTACAAATTAATGAGAATTACGAGCCTCTGTGTGGGTTTTTGTTATTGTTTATTTTTTCTTTGTGAGTTTGCATAATTTGTTTGAGGTATGTATTTTTGTAATAAAAAAAATTTGAAAATCAATTAGAAAAACAATTGAGAATAACAGATTTTTACTGCAAGCGCCACAGAATTATTGGAGTGGGGGTGGTGACCGGTAATAATTCTATTACTAATGAATTAATAATTAATCTTAATGGTGAAAATAAATACAAAAACTTAACACCCAACATGAAGGCAGTTTTCAGTCTGAGAGCTAATATCAGCTCAAACTGTGTGTGACAGTTCAATAGTGACGCTCACTTCTCTTTGTGAAAGACGGAGTTCCTAATTCTGCTCAAATAGCTTTTTAATTTCTATTTTCTATCTCACTTCTGGGTGCAGCTCAATGCAGGTGTGGACTAAACCACTGCCCATTTTTGAGGGGGTGATTGACCCTCATTCAGTCATTATTGTTAGGGGAAATTCCGTTTCGGATATATTTGATTCAAACGGAGGGAATTTTATTAAGACATTAATTTAGTAAAATTTTAAAAAGCAAACAACACAAAAAACTTGGAGCGTTACTTTATACGGAAGAAGGCTGCAGAACCTAAGAGACCGCCTAATGCAGCCTCAGCCAATCAGAGAGCTCTAGTTCCCACCTAATATGGAGCTGAACAGGATTGTTGACAGCTGCTGTCCCCCCACGCTGCTTTGATTAGGTAGTTGATCCCCTTTTGACCTTGTTGCTAGGCAACAAGTTCACTGTCCAAACAAGGTGTCAAGGTGCCCCGCCCTAGGTGCCATGTGACTGTGATGTCATCACTTTAGGTCTTATAAGTAGGTAGAATCCAGCCAGTGTATTCATTTAGCTTTGCACACAGCTATCAACACATAGGAGTTGAGCTTTGTAGTGATCAAACTGAACACTGTCTATACCATGAATCATCAGGACAACGACGAATCAGCAAGAAACCCTATGACTAGAAAAATCAGCAAAGGAATATCTTCTGTAAATACACAGAAGGAAGTGGATTCTGAATCAAACATTTACCTTCAGCCTGTGTTAGACAGAGAGATGAACGAATTATCAGTACAGTTCAGCAAACTTTCTCAGTCACACAAAGGATTCTCGACAACTCTAAAGGAAGTTGATTCTGGAGCAAAATCAAACAAAAAATCTAGTCAGATTCAACCCGTGTCAGATAGAGAAATGGACGAACTTTGTGTTCTTTTCGAATGCTATTTTCAGTCATACAAAAGATTCTCGACAACTCCAATGGAAGTTGATTCTGGAGCAAAATTTAACAAAAAATCTATTCAGATTCAGCCAGTGTCAGACAGAGAAATGGACGAACTTTGTGTACTTAGCAAACTTTCTCATCAGTCACACAAAGAATTGTGGAGATCTCCAAAGGAAGTGGATTTTGAATCAAAATTTAACATTCAGCCCGTGTCAGACAGAGAAATGGATGAACTTTGTGTACTTTTTGAACCTTCTCTTCAGTCAGACAAAGAAATCTCGACAACTCCAAAGAAAGTCGAATCTGGAGCAAAATCAGACTACAAACCTAGTCAGATTCAGCCTGTGTCAGAAAGAGAAATGGATGAACTTTGTGTACTTTTTGAACCTTCTCTTCAGTCAGACAAAGAAATCTCGACAACTCCAAAGAAAGTCGAATCTGGAGCAAAATCAGACTACAAACCTAGTCAGATTCAGCCTGTGTCAGAAAGAGAAATGGATGAACTTTGTGTACTTTTTGAACCTTCTCTTCAGTCAGACAAAGAAATCTCGACAACTCCAAAGAAAGTCGAATCTGGAGCAAAATCAGACTACAAACCTAGTCAGATTCAGCCTGTGTCAGAAAGAGAAATGGATGAACTTTGTGTACTTTTTGAACCTTCTCTTCAGTCAGACAAAGAAATCTCGACAACTCCAAAGAAAGTCGAATCTGGAGCAAAATCAGACTACAAACCTAGTCAGATTCAGCCTGTGTCAGAAAGAGAAATGGATGAACTTTGTGTACTTTTTGAACCTTCTCTTCAGTCAGACAAAGAAATCTCGACAACTCCAAAGAAAGTCGAATCTGGAGCAAAATCAGACTACAAACCTAGTCAGATTCAGCCTGTGTCAGAAAGAGAAATGGATGAACTTTGTGTAATTTATGAAAGTTCTCTTCAGCCATACAAAAGATTCTTGACAACTCCAAAGGAAGTCGAATCTGGAGCAAAATCAGACTACAAACCTAGTCAGATTCAGCCTGTGTCAGAAAGAGAAATGGATGAACTTTGTGTACTTTATGAAAGTTCTCTTCAGCCATACAAAAGATTCTCGACAACTCCAAAGGAAGTCGATTCTGGAGCAAAATTGAACAAAAAATCAATTCAGATTCAGCCAGTGTCAGATAGAGGAAAGGAAAAACCTTGTGTACTTAGGAAAGCTTCTCTTCAGTCACCCGAAGGATTCTCGAATGCTCCAAAGGAAGTCAACTCTGAGGCAAAATTGACCAAAACATCACTCAAACTCAGAGAGGAGAAAAAAGAAGCAGAATTGATCGAATCTGTGGAGAAAGGCAACCTGAAACAGGAGCTAGTCCAGACCAGGGAGCAAGTCAGTATCAACACAGACCTCCAGACCAAACCAGACGCACCTTTATCTTTAGAGGATCAGGTAGCTAATCTGATTTTAAAACTGCAGATGGTTCCATTTGGAACCACGGAAGAGCCCAGTGAGGAGAAAATGGAGACAGAAATTTTTCAAGAAGCAGAAATATGTGTGAAAAAAGACAATTCTGTTAAAACAACAGCAAGTCTCCAGAAAGAGAACAGGCTCATAGACACCCTCCCAGAAAAGACCGGAGAACAAAAAGAGAAGAAAATCTCACTATGGAGGTGCTTTAAGAAATTTATAACTCCATCCAGATTTTGACAGTACAAACAGAACCAATAAAAGATGATAGCACATCCACTGATCTGGTGAAACACACCAAAAACCCCACAATAACTGAATTAAAATTTGAAGATTCAGGTAGAAAGCCTGACTTTGAAATAAAATTCATATATCAGATCAATGCATACAGAAGGCAAAGACTTTTTCCTTTATTGATAGTTTTTGATGTATTTTACTGTTTTTAAAATGTTGTGTCTTATGTTCAAATAAATTAATAAAAAAAAAAAATCCCCTCCGAAGAATCGCCACCTTAACATGGTGGACGGGTTTGCGTACCCCTTTGATCCTGGAAGCTGTTCTCTCTGGGTTACTAACTCTGGTTAGAGTCTCCCATGGCAAACTTCTCTCAGGGCAGGGGTCAGACTAAGAGCGATTCAAATATCTGGACCACACTTGTAATCTTTTCACAGGTTGGACAGCGTGTCATCTCTGAACCCGTATTGATTTTTGACTTCAAGCCCACATCTGAAAATCAAGAAACCTTTTGACATAGAGGACAAATCCTAAAGCATCACTGTGTCAATTATTTGTGTTAATTTATCTACCAGCCTAATGCAGTTGAACAAAAGATGAAAACAAAGCTATTTTTGTACCTTGATTCTTGAACTTTATTTATTGAGGCAGGTAGTACAAATGATTTTTTAAGGAAGTCTTTTGAGGATCGGGGTTGGTGTGCATTAGTATATACAGCTTCAGCTGCCTCTTTTATGTCATTTTAATGTAAAATATCAATTTATGACTGCTGTGTTCTTGAAATAAACTTCTCAATCAATCTAGAAGTTTTTTGTGTTATTTAGGGTGAAATATTTTTGTACTTTTTCCTTTTTGTACTTTTTATAGCCTGTACTTTTTACTTTTATGTAGAGGAAATAGACGTTATTTCTAAGTTTATATGGACCAGATCAAGAAATGGATTATTATTTGTGTGTGTGACATTTAACCTTTTCCCTACCAGCTCACACCCTGGGAGGGTCGGCAGCCCCAGGCAGTCGTAAACGCCTGTCCTGAGGAAGGACCCCTCTTTGCATCTTTCTGTTGACAGTAAAGATAATGCGGATGCTAATTTACAGCTTGGTGATACTTGTTCAAATAACAAAGTTTCTGTGATCAGGATTGTGATCAAAGGAGTTACGATCACCCACAGACGAGAGGGATCCAAAGAGCCCCCTCACCCCTCTCTGACTCTGGCTCTTTGTTGCCTGATAATTATGCACACCTGATATAGGGTGTTGATGTCATTAGACCACACCCCTTCTCATTACAGAGATGCACATCACCTGATATGCTTAATTGGTAGTAGGCTTTCGAGCCTATACAGCTTGGAGTAAGACAACATGCATAAAGAGGATGATGTGGTCAGAATACTCATTTGCCTAATAATTCTGCACTCCCTGTATTACACACACTTTAGGTGTTAAAAAAGCACCTGTTTGTTACAGCTGTGATTTGTATTCAATACACGTTCTGCTTACGTATTGGCGTATGCTTATTCTGCTAAATAAACCATGACAGGAAACGCTGGGGTCAGTTTGTTCTTAAACATTTGTAATACTGCAAACATTATTGAAAAATATTCTTATTCAGGGCTGTACAGTGCGACATACATGTCGCAGTGTGATGATAAAAACGATCTGTGCTATAAACTATTTTTAGACGTAGCTCATGCTATTTCCTCAACACGTAATTGATCGTGACGCACCGCCAAATAAACGCCACCACACCTTCAGAATTAAGTTTAAAAATGTTAAAACAATGTAAAGCGTGTGAAATATATAAAGCCAATATTTGCGCACTGGTATAGATTAAAGTTCTCATCGAGGCGAGTCTAGCGACAGAGTTCCGTCTCTTCTGCGTTTCAGCTGTTCAGAAAAAAACTTCTAGCGACGCTAAAAGTCTCCCTGTGGTTTAATCACAGACATACATTAAACCAGAGGAACTAAAAATCTTAATGGGTCACATCGATGTCTGTAAACGAGTCCACGGTCTGAGTCAGGGAGAGAGACAGCTTCACACTGAAGTCCGCCTGACACCGGCACTAAACGCTGCTGCAGCTCAGCCCCAGGGGCGAATCTAGAGGGGGCGGGGGGCAGGCAGTGGCAAAGACAGTACAAGGGTGGCAAGATCAAAGAAAAAGATCAAATGAGAAAAAAGAAAGATCAAATCCGCTAACTCAACAACCACACATCACTATATGTATACAAACTATTATATTGTCCATGTTTTTTTCTAAAACTCATACAGGATGCACACTACAGTTAAACACTAATTACACACATTTCTCAGCACACTCACACTTTGAACAAATCTACACTAGTAATTTGAATGAATAAATGTTCTTTTTGAAATTACACTGACACATGAACATGTTTGAAGATATTTTTTATTGTGTTTTCATTATAAGCACTTTGTCAGTGTGTTAAGAATGACAAGTACTAATTTTGGCTTTTAGATATTGTAGCTGAATGTTTATGCTGGTGCTACAACTTTTTGTTCTGTGCTACAAAATCTGCAACCACGGTAGCACCAGTGCTATGAGCTAAAAAAGTTAACGTAGAGCTGTTAGGTACTTAATTACTTGTGTATTTACTTATTATTGAATCGATTTCGAAGCTAATAGATCAATATCGAATCGAATCAAATCGAAGCCTGAAGAATCGAAATTGAATCGAATTGTGACATTCCTAACAATACCCAGCCCTAGTTACTTTCCTCATTTCCAGGCCTGCATGAGCAGAACCTATGATCTGTTGAAGTGGACACACAGTTTCTCCTCTGTATTTTAAATAAGTGCTCTGCTTATAGTCAAGATGTGTCAAGTACATATAACTGACATGGTGAAGAGCATGAAAATATGTAAAGATATTTGTAGATTATAAAATTAAGAAGCAACTTTAATGTATTCATGTTTTTTGCCACTCTGTGTTTTTGCCCTAATTTGCCAAAGGTTTCAGCATCACTGCCTGTTTGAATGATAGTAAATTAGTTGAAAATTCCTCAAAGGTGTTAGGTTTATCATAAGATTTGAACACAATGTATTTGATGCCTGAACTGTTAATGAACTTGGATCTTTGTCATATTTGTTTATTTACTGAGTGTATTAAAACTTTAGTAAATACAAACTTAAACAAGCGGACTATGCAGCAAACAAAACCATATGAGACCATACAGATGCACGCAAGCAGAATGGGAAGAGCGTGCAACAATTTGACAAATGAGAGTGAGAAACTGGGGAGTAAACATGCAGGGAGAGGACTACTGATTAAAAACAACTGGAATGATTAAAGGGGTGGTTTATTCAGAATCCATTTTTTTCAGGTCTTCATAGTTTCTAATAGGTCCCCCTGAGCCTGTCATGTAGGCCAAACATGAAAACTCTCCGTTCCCTGGTTATTTAGAAAAAACAGAATAAGGAAAACAGAAACTTAAAAATGTGGAAGAGTATTTCTGGAATTTTTGACGTCACAAGTGTATTCGCTGAGATGGTGATGCCTTTCGGTCCGCCCAGCTGCTAGCTTTTGTTTTTGTTGAAAATTCAACATGGCGGAACGCAGACAGTGTTCCCAACTCGGGAATATACCCAAGGCGCTGGTCCATCTCTCCCGGTTTTTTTTTCTCTCCCTCTCTCTCTGTGTGTGCATGTGTATGTGTGTGTGTGCGTGTGTGTTTAAGCCGTGCGGTCGGTCAGCAGAACGCTACCCCCCCGCCCCTTGTCGGAGGGGAGCACGGCTGACAGACAGCAAGAGGAGAAAAAGAGGAGGAATGCTGAGGAAATGAGTTTTATCAGGAAGCAGCTCCCTCAAAGCTAATCTTTAGTAAAGACTAGTAGCTACTGTTTGTTACCTGGGTTTTAACTTTTTCACTTTTTCACTTTCCGAAGTATCTCGGGACATTTCGGGGGGCGGAGTATTGACGTTTCGGTCATCCAATCAGAAGCGAGTGCTATGCATATCATGAATACTAATGGCAATCCTGCTGTTTCAAATTCAGGTGTCAGATGGGAAACTTCTTTCTTTATAAAAATTACACAGATAGCATTGAATTACACTAGAGAACAATGCAAAACTATAAAATAACCCAGAAAAGCACACCTTTAATGGATGAGTTAGAGGTCTTCACAGGCTGAGTGATAATGAGTGAAACAAAGAACAATGAACACAAGGGGAAAAAAAAGCAAAGAAAGTTAGCTAAAACCACAACTAAAAACACACTGAAAATAAAAAGTAAACTCCAAAAATCAGAGTTATCTCTAGCTAATTTGATGCCCTACAGGTGAGATAATGGCTAAGGTTTTTTATGAGATTACACACGCAC
>SSNR01000053.1:2921268-2958544 GCA_006937965.1 Callopanchax toddi | reverse complement strand
GTCAGGTGTAATATTTGACCTGCTGTTGATCCTTTGACGTGACTTCATTCAGATCCAATCCTTGTTTTTCTGCTCCTGATTCACATTTTACAGATGACCATCATCCTTGATGAGATGATCAGAGACTTTTCAGCCTCAGGGTTCCGATACTTACCCCAAATCAAGTTCAAGAACTTCTCAGGTGAAATTTCAAGATTTTCCAGCACTTTCTACTGGTAATGACTTACACATGAACAGTACATATATGTTCAAAATGCTCATTTCATAAAGTAAATGCTATCAACCCTTTAACTTTCACACCAAGAAAAATACAATACAAATTTTCATATTTGCTCTTTTTGCTTTAAAATTTTAGACAATAAGAGTTATAATTTGAGGTAAATTAAGTAAAATATAAACATTTTAACATTATTTGTAAGGTCCTAATAATGTATCAAATTTTTAAAATTCAAACGTCTTTATTTTTAATCATGTTTTTAGTAGTTTTAGTCAAGTTCAGTGTGTTTCAATAAGATACATATATAAATTAAATATGCTCTCAAATGGTTTATCCAAAAAGGCTTGAATTAAGGCATCTGGACATCAGGTGGTTTACCTGTCAGTTAAAGATTAAACTACAACCAGTTCGAGATGCACTGAGATGAGAGGCGCCTGAGAGGCGCCTGGCTGCAGACAAGCCACCTCCATGCCGGAAGTCCTCGGTGTCGGAAGTCATGTGACCTCTGTGCTGGAAGTTGTTCTTTTTTAAAAATATTTTATTAGTTTTTTAATTTATTTGAGAACTTTTTGAACATGTACCAAGTATACAACAACAGAACTGAAGAGTAACAGAGAATACAACACTTATACAAACAACCAGGGGTGTTAATTACAGAAATATATGCAGAAGTTCACAAACTTGAATAGTTTTGAGAGCCTTGAGGTTTGTAGAGTTTAATATAGATTTTATGTAAAGTTCCACATCCTTAAGAAAAAGGTGTCCCATTAACAAATTTACACCATTAAATATATATTTTGCCATGAGAGGTAGTCGTTACTCTTTGTGGGTCGGGAACTGTGTAACTGCTGCGTGTCTGTCTTGCGTGAAACATCATCCACTCCAGGTCTCTGACAGAAGACATCGGACAACAGCACCACCCTGCTCAGTAGCTCAGTGTATTAAAATGTTGGTATTGAAGACAGAAGTTTTCAGGTTTGAATCCCAGGTGAAGATTTTTTTCTCTTACTAAATTCCAGAGGTTTTAAAATAGCTTTTGTACTTGTTGACTTGTTTAAGACGGCATACTTTAAAGTCTTCTTCTTGCATTAAGTGATCGAAAAAAATGCCTCTACTGGGACTTGAACCTGCAGTCCTTCGGTTCAAATCCAGCATCTTGGGGCAGTAGGATACTGCTGCGTCGTGCACCCCACCCCCCCTCCTTTTTGACCTTTTGGTGCTGTAAAAAACCAAACCCTGACATTTTCATTAATTTGGAAATTCCCCTCGGATGCCGCAGACAAGATGTGAAAAGTGGACATATCTAGAGAAAATAGGACATTTGGTCACACTACCCTACACGAAGAACAAATTCTATGTTAAAATCAAAGTTACGTGACTTGTTTTGAATTGTAAGAATTTAAATCAAGTTTTGGGAGAAAAAAATATGTCACATGACTTCTGACACAAAGACTTTTGGCAAGGTCATCTTGTCTGCAGCTGGGTACGCTTGACTGATGTTGAAAAAAGTTTATGATTTTTGTTCAGTTGTGACCTGTGATGCTGAGTTCATTTATTTATAATTTTTTGCCGCATCTAACCTTTCAAGCACTTTCAAGAACTGTAATAAACATTCTAGCACTTTCCCAACCTCAAACACTAAATTAAAGTATTTTCAACAATTGAAATGACCTGTTTGTACGTTGAAAGTTGTCAGGGGGACAGACAGGTTAAGGTAGCTTAGCATCGCTCAGCGTAAAACCGACAGAAACTAAACTAATGATCTTGCAGAAGTGTGTTCGTATTATAACAATACAAACAGGTTATATTACGCTACAGAGGTATGTGGTTACCATAGCAACTTTAATTGGCCACTTGTTGTTTCCATGGTCACCACTGGCATCAGCTTAAACATTTCTTTTGTTTTTGGTTCTAATCATCCACCTTTTATATAGTAAGACATTGCTTTATGTTGGTATTGTCTCTATGATTATGAACAGCTTTCAAAACTATAATAAAGTTCTAAGTAGTTTCAAAGATTTCATGCACCTGTTTGAACCCATCAGCCTGAACACATCCATCCATCCATTTTCTGTAACCGCTAGTCCTCCATAGAGGGGCAGCTGGTGCCTATCTCCAGCGGTCAAGGGGCGAGAGGCAGGGGACACCCTGGACGGGTCGCCAGTCCATCACAGGGCTACACAGAGATGAACGAGACAAACAATCAACCACACACCCACTCACACCTAAGGACAATTTACTGGCCCAATTAGCCTGACAGTCATGTTTTTGGTCTGTGGGAGGAAACCGGAGTAGGCTACCCGGAGAAAACCCACGCATGCATGGGGAGAACACGCAAACTCTACACAGAGAGGCTGCAGAGACGGGACGCGAACCACGACCTTGCCTGAACACAATGGAAGTAAAAAGGGACCACAGGAAAATGGAGTTTCACACTATGATCAAATAAGAGACAAATAGCTAATAAATGTCCTGGTTTCTCCTGAATGCACTCCACAACCTCTCCTGCTTTAGCTTCACCTACTTCCTGTTTCCTGACCTTCACCCCTCATCGGTGATTTGGAACTAATGTGCATAAGATGTTATTTGTGTCCCTGCCCGAGGCGACCGATGCTCCCTGACCAAACAGCCTACTGCCCAGCCAACTAAGTAAATAAATGGGACAAGAAGAACAAATGAATACGGAGATGGATGTTCTCCTTTCAGAGACACAGAGGCCTAATTTGAGCTAATAAAGGACCACATCAAGTGTGACCCCCTCACTGTGAACGGAGGGTCGATGGAGTGGGCTGAGAAGACCAAGCAATCTCAAATCAATTGCTCACAGGCTCAAAGATCAAAACAGCTTTTTTCTTTCTAAAAATAAATAAATAAAAAGACTGGGAAAAGGGTAGGAAAAAAATGCATGGCAGTTTTAAAAACAACCTTGTGATAATCTGAAAAGGAGCCACTTAACAAGTTGTTGTTTATAAAACCTTTAATCGATGGATGACCACTTTCACAGCGGACAAATGGCAGGGGGAGAAAAAAAAGAACACTGAAGATGAACAAAATTAACTCTAACCCTTCCCCTCCTGCCGATCTCCGCAGACTTAGCCCCTGATCTGTCGAGGTGGGGATTATGGGTAATCGCCAGAGCCCTCCCAGCGCCAACTGTGATCTGATTAGAGGCAGAGGGCAGCCAATTACAACCATCGCATCACTTTGTGCAAGACGGTTGCTGCCTACAGGGGGAGAAAAGGAAGGGGGGGGGCAATCTGAGGAGGGAGATGCTGAGAATTTGGAGAAAAAAGAAAAAGAGTGCAGGAAGAAATGATGACTAGCAAAAATAAGAGGGGCAAGAAGGATGGGTGGGATGATGTAATTAGATACAGATCCATTCATTTATCTTTACAGCTTTTCTATAAGACATTTTGTAAAACGGGTTCAATTTTAAGCAGAAAGTTAAAAGTGTATAGCAGTTGGTGTTTTTTTGTTTGATACTTTTCACCATGCAGCTTTAAAAAAGCTGATTATACATCAAAACCTCGGGTTCAATTGGAAATTATGGGCTGTTGGTAGCAAAACAGTAAGAGAATTTCTCCATGGAGAACCACCTCCTGTATGTACAGTGTTACAAGGAATCAGCTGGATTACCTTGACTTAATCATGCATATGGAAACAAACTTGGTCTGCACCACCAGGCAGTTGGTCTGATATGATGTTCGTGGATGTATGCTGCATTGCCCCTCCACCTGTTTTTTTGCCTGACATCTGAACAAATGACTATGGTTTACCTCTAGGGTGCAGTGTAGCACCCCCAAACATGAACACACCTTGAATAGATCAAGCTGTAATTGATGCTCATGGTCACATGACCAGTTATTGAAACATTGATATTTTTGTTGGGGTACAGTGATCCCTCGTTGATCACGAGAGTTACGTTCCAAAAAACACCCGCAATAGGTGAAATCCGTTTATGTAGCAGTTTTACTTTTTTTTTTACAATTATTCCAGATGTTTTGGGGCTGTAAAACCTCTCACTACACACGTTATACACTTTTCTGAGACAGGCATTAACATTTTCACACCATTCTCTCTTGTTTAAACACTACCGGACCATCAGAACGGCAGAATAAACAAAGCAGCTAGATGGAGCATTTTTCTATGTATCAAAGTTTTCTAAATGTTTTAAATGATATTTC
The DNA here is from genome assembly GCA_006937965.1 of Callopanchax toddi. Classification (NCBI taxonomy): domain Eukaryota; kingdom Metazoa; phylum Chordata; class Actinopteri; order Cyprinodontiformes; family Nothobranchiidae; genus Callopanchax; species Callopanchax toddi. The sequence goes on along the minus strand of SSNR01000053.1, from coordinate 2,954,143 downwards.
AGGTTTAAACTATGATCTATGGTTAGAGTTCCACAACATCTGTCATTCTGATGAAGACCCCCTTCCTCCTATAGACTCCTTTGCATTCTTTCTGGCCGCCGAACTTTTTCAGCCAATAAAATTCAAATTTCTGCATTGTCGGATTTCTGTCAACGTGCACGCGCTTTGAGCAAACCTGTAGCAGTAGGGGGCGCTCTCGTACAGGACGCTCCGTCTGTTTCTCTGTACAGTCTCAGCCGTCATGGAGGATCCAGTCAGAGCTCATTTCTACTAAAACGTCCTCCATTCCCCTGCTGTTGAGGAATTTATTTTTATACATTTCACCTCACAGAATGGCAAGGCTTGCCATTACATATTAATAATAAATTAATAATACATTTATTTTGGCCGAGAACTCATTTTGGACCGAGTATTTTCTTATTTCTGGTTCCTGTAGCTTCAGAACATCAGCTGCCGTTCTAAAGCCACGAATCAAACACAGCAGGGACAGAGAGGGCAGCCTCTTACAGTGTCAGAACATGATTTGTGAACTGTGAGTGATTAAAAGTTACAATGTAATCATAGTTTGAGTTGCACAGTTTATGCCCAGCTTACAGTCCGAAGTAATGTGCCGTGTGGACGCACGCGCACGTGTGTGTCGAGGTGTTTTGGGAGGAGGAGCGTTGGACGTTGGATTCAAAAACTGCTCTTTTGTGGAAATAATCCGTCTATCTGACGGACATCGTGTGTTTAGTCACGGTAAAAAACCTGCAGCTGCTGTGCTGCAGCACCTCCTGAGAAGCAGCTTTTTTACCTCCCTCTTTGCTCTCATAAAGGAAGTTAAAGTGCCCATGACATCGGTTTCCATGTTTTCTGACTTATCTATCATGTTGCAACGTTGAGTTCTCACCTTAAACCTGCCAGAAAGAGCAAAAAACGGCGTCCATCTGTCTCCTAGTACAGCCAGTGAGAAGCTCTTCCAGATTTCAGACCCAGGTTTCAAACAGTTTTTTTCACTCCAGCCCGCTATGAGGTCATAGTGATCCGGACTTGCTTATATGGTAAATTCTCCTCCCACATGCACGTTCACGACAACTGGAGCGAGGCAGTGCCGCCGCCATTGCCCATAGACCGTGTAGTGTTTAGTTTCAGTTTCGTTTCTCTTTCACGCGACGGCACTGCCCCCTGCTGCAGCAGAAGTGTCAGGCTGCCAAATAAGGAGAAACCCAGCAGAACCGGAAGGCGGCGCTTTCTTCTGATCTCTGAGTTGCTCGTTAGGAAATAATTACAGCGTATTTTGAGTTATAATGGTGCAACGCTAATCTAGAGGCATCAAAGATTACACCTGTTTAATATAAAGTGATTTAAATATGGAGTCACAGACACTTTAAGATGAGGTTGTGACTCGGTCTGTGATCCAGCAGAGAGGCACCACGGTTCTTGGGTAGTCCAGCGCGCAGCACACAACTCCAGCTGGGGGAGGCCCCGTGGTTCTTGGGTAGTCCAGCTGTTAAGGCCTTCAGACCCATTGTTGGTGGGTATGGCTGGTGGTTTTAATCTAGACTGGGTTTAAAGGCAATGTAACCTAGCCTGGCAAGCAAGACTATATATGATATAGTCTGGCCATGATTCACTGAAACGACTCATTCATAGGTTGTCAATCAAACTGTCTTCACATGCTATTGGATAGCTCTAGGACCAATGAGAGCCGTTTAGCAACAACCAGAATCAGCTTGTAGATTAAACTTTTACCGTATCCCATCGGCAAAGTGGCCAATGCATCCTTTTTCAAAATAAAAGACTTAAGTTCTGTTCACATCTTAGAGAAAAGCCCAAATCTAAATCGTCCAAAGTTGATGACAAAGCCGTTTTAAACAAACGCGGTTCCCAAGCTGCCGCCATATTGTTTAATTTCAGAGTCGAAGCTCTGCTGTCATCGGCTAATCCTGCCCACCAAACCATTAGAGCGTTGTGATTGGCCCGGTATGAGACTGACCGGACCAATCAGTGGGCTGCAGAGGTTAAAATGGAGCGTGTCTAGACCAAAGTCTGCCGAGCAGATCTGGCGGTCTAGTTTACTAGGCTACATGTAACCCCTGACTTTCTAAAAGTGTTTATTCTTTCAACATCACAGAATTAAAACATATCCTCTCACTTCCAAACCTGAAACTAGATCTCCCTATTTCATATTTCCTGTCAATAATCATCAACAGAAATAGAGCAGGACTTTGTATGACTCCTTCCACTATCAAGGACAGAGCATCAGCTGGCTGTAAAACAGTGGTGTGAAATGATGAAATTATCAAGTCCATCATAGCCTGTGCTGTTCATTCAATCACCGTGAAATGGATTAAATTATGGGAATTGTCTGAGCAACAGGCCTGGAGTCTGCTCTTCAGAGGATGCATTAACGCAGAAAATAAAGCCATTGTTGAAGCTGTCTGAGCTTTGACATCTCTGTGCTCTAATTGAGACAAAATATAGACTGTGACATTTTAAAATGAAGCCAGAAAAGTTGCTTCAACAGACTATATGACACATAGTCGGGGAAATCATTTAGACTCCAGTTCTTTGTTTTTAAAACAATAAAAAGTCTTGTTTTAGCAGAAAGAAAGCTATAATTTGCTTGCCAAGCAGGGGCTCTTTAAGGGTGGCCAATCATCCAATTATCTGGATAAAGCAGGTGGCACCTCATTGGGAAAGCTCATTAAAATGGTGTTCAATCTTGGCTCTCGGCAGCCTCTAGAAATGAAACCGCATTTCCTGTTTGACCTGTTCAGATTTTTCAAATAAAGTCAGACTGTGAAGAGGAGAGACTTTCCCTGACATCAAATAATTAGATGTTTGGATCCCAGCCAGTCACTTGTCATTCCTATTGTGGATTCTACGGCGGACTGGTTTTGGTGATGGGGTCCAGTCTCTAAGGCCTCGGGCTTTGTCAGCAGAGTAAAACATTCCATCTGTTCTGGGGTCATCCTTCTCATTCAAGAGCTTTATTTTCCTCAATCTCACAGGTTTAGAGAACCTGCTGGATGGCTATTTATGGTGCATGAAAGTTCAAATTGATCTTGTGGATAAAGGTATTCATAACACACACACACACACACACACACATGAACTACAGAGTCCTGCTCTGGTCAGTGTTCCTGAAGGTGTTTTCTTTAGTAAGTATAGCAGTTAAAGAGTCACACTATGACATTCTTTTTTCCATACCCCAAATAGTCCATAAAACAAAAGGTCAGCCATTTTTCTCAGAGATTGCTCACCAATGTGGAAAATAGAGGCTGATTGGTGGAAAGCTGGAGATTGGTTTCAAGCTCCAGCTTTATGCTTACCATGTCAGGGACAATAACTCTTAAGGGGCAAAACTCACATCACTGACAAAAGTCCTTTCTACGAAGGCAGTTCTCCATTTGACTCACCACAGTGGCTGTTTCCATATTTGCGACTATGATTTAGATACATTTAAAACCTAGAAATCTTGGTCAAAACCTTTGAGAATAATAAAAATATTAATCATCATAAAGTTTGCTGCCTCAGCTTTTATGGCAGCAGTATGCATAAAGTCCAGAACGTGCTGAAGAGTGATCGGATGAATCACAAATAAATGCAATGACTATATATTATAAAAATGAACGCATTCTGGAAAACCCATTTCCACTGAATTTGTGAAGAATGCTTCAGAGGGCCAAAGAAAGTCCAGCAGCATCAGGACCATCTCCTAAAACTGATCCAGCTGTGGCACCAGGGAGGATGGTCTGTGGTCAAGAAGGGTAGCAAAGAAGGCTCCATGGAAACCAAGGATACTTAACCCCTTTCAGGTCTTCTAGCAATGACCTGATGTCCAGCTAAAGGTCCAGGGATTGTCTGGAGCATCTGGAAAAAGTGTTTTCTGAAAAAGAAAAGGTGAGATTCCCATTAGTCCTGTGTCCTGCCAACAGTAAGAATAGAGCACTGTGCCACTGGGCTCAGAGTCTAAATTTATTGGCTTTGAGGAACAAATAATGGAAATTTTTGGGTTCAGGTCCAGGAACCTGTGGTCAATCCTCAGGAGGCAAATGGACGAATTATATAAAATGAAAATAAAATAAAGGTTGGAGCATTTTTCTCAGTTTAAAGGTGTGGTTTATTCAATACATCTGCAGTGTTCTCTAGTGTAAATCAATGCTTTATGAGTCATTTTTATAAAGAAAAATGCTATGATGCTTCTATTCTCTGATGCAGAAATTTGCTGATTCGTAGGTCGATTTGAAACAGCAGGTTTCTTCATTATAATTAATAATAAGCACACCCCTCGCTTCTGATTGGATAGCAGAAACGTCACTACTCCCCCCTTATTCAGATCATATCAAAATGTTGGATCCCGATTCCAAGGATGAAGGGGAAATTAGAGAAAGCACTTCCTCAGTGTTTGTCAATGAATGTTTCAGAATGGTAATACCTACAAGTGAACTTACATTTTCTCCTAAAAGAGCAGAACGTCCTGCTGTGACAGCTGAACAGAGGCGAAAGCAGACCGTAGGACATGGGAGTTGCTATGTTAACATTAGCATGTATGGCTAACCACAAAGACCTCAGAATAACTGCTAATATCACATCAAAAATATGTAATCAAAAATAATACAAACTTACCCTACTGCTGCTCCAAGAGGCTCTCTGCTCCTTGGGTTCCCCACCCCTGCCTTAAAGGCTCACATGGCGCCTTTTGTTTTCTGACAAACATATTTTATTTTACTGTAGATTTTTTCCTTATTTAAAGCATTTAACTAGATATCAGTGCTTATCAGTATCAGTACTTTGCTTCCCTCCTCCTCTCTTAGATCAGATCCATCTGCAATCATCACAACCCTTTTCACAATAGTATTTGGTGATTTGATTTGGGAGGGGGCCCTAAAGCAACTCATGCACCGGGGCCCAGCTCAACCATGCTACGCCACTGGTTCAAGCCATATCTAGCCTGTGCATTATCTGGGCCTGTCTATGGGGCGGTCCGAGCCAAGAAGGGCCAGACCATGTATGCAAATTAGCGTTGTGACGTAGATCTGTGAGGTTTTTCAAATCACGTTTCAACACGAAATTACTTTAAGAAGCTAAAGCTGGAGATACATGTTCTATTTAAAGCTCAGAGTGACCACCTCAGGAGAATGGTTGAGTCTGGTAATGTTTGTGTATTTGTTTTCTTCTGTATTATTTCTGTTTATGATGACTGGTTGAAGTGCACACAGGCTGTCTTCTTTTAGTGTTGTGAATGTATGTTTTGACTTTGTATTAGTGTCTGAGTTACCAGTGGCCTAGGAGCTGCTGCTGGAGCACCACACAGCTGCAGCTCATCTCCTCAGCAAGCCCAATCTGCCCCTCTGGGACCTACCATCTACCAGGGGAGAGGAGATTAATGTTTCCTGTTTAGTTATTTTCTGTTGTGGTTAGCGGGTTGTAATTATATTATGTATTTCTTTATGAGTTACCTGAACAGATTAGACTCATTAGTTTGTGTGTTGTATGTTGTCTTTGTTGATTGGTGATTTTTCCCTCCTGTTTGTTGAAAGTGGTCTGATCATCGTGCAAGTCTCCGACAGACCAATATTAATCAGAAAAACCATGGGGAAAAAAAAAGAGATTTTTGAGTAAACCACACACAAGAAACCATGAACACAGTAGCAGTATCAGTCAGTGTGAACTTATTGGGTATTTTGGGTGTTGCATTGTGTAGACTAGCTTCCTTTAAAGGTCCATTGTTTTTCTAACAGCTACAGATGCTTCAGCATCAATATCCAACAAAAAAGCTCAATTTAAAGACATAATATGATTTAGACCTCCAACAAATAGTCTTCAGATAATTTGTCTAAGTTATAAGTTACCTGTGTGACCTTAGGGAACTAGAGGCAGGCAGAGATATGTTTCCATAAAAAGAAATAAAATTTATTAGACAATTTTAAAAACAAACAGACAATACATATAGTGGTCAGACAATCACGGTTCAGAGCCGCCCAGGGGAAACTCAGAGGATGAGCCAGTCCTACAGTCCAGAGTTCGTGGCTCCCCTCATCCCCCGATGTCCTCCTCACCAGACCTGGTGGTCGGCTCGACCCACGGGCTGACCCAGCTGACAGCGCTGAACTTCAACACAGCCGGCCCTTCTTCCAGCCGCGATGATCCAGCTCTATGGCTGAAGCACCACCAGCGTCAGGGGCAGCGTCACAGTCGGACCCGTTCTCCGACAATCCAACGCAGCACGCACACACACACATACGGCTTCTGCGAAGACAAGACAGCAGGGCGCCTTCCTCCCAGGTACATCCTAGAGCACAAAACAGTAAGTACCTAAAGTACCACTAACATGAGGAGCAATGAGCTATACTTTCCTCAGTCCATTAATTATGCTCACCTGGGACGATGGAGAAACCTGACACTCGCGAACGATGACATACAAGCATAACTCGGGCTTACAACCAAACTCCATCACCGACTGCCCTGCAGCAGAATAAAACTACCTACCGTACACATGCCACCTCCAAACCTCGTCACCTGGCCGAACGCCGAGCCAGGTCAAAGCGGAAACACAAAGTCTGCCGGAACTTCTGACCAGCAACACCGAACTGGCACTTATATAGCGCCCCCTGGCCACCCATAGGCCAGACACTTAACCACAGGTGCATTCAACCCTGCTACACCTGAACATAAAGCTAACCATACAGAGGGATAGAGCGACAGCTGTCTGTATTTTTAACCTCTGACACAAAGGTATAAAGGTAGTTCAAAATCCATGATCCAGAACACAAGCAGTTCTAGCATCGTGGTGATTTGAATCCTGAATGTAATAGCCCTAACCAGACCATGACAGTCTGCTGACCAGACAACACTCTAGAGAAGGTACAGCCTGTTAGGAAGTGGACTGATGAGGGGCTGACACAAGCTTGACCACTGGTTGGAGGGAATCCACTACCAGTAGCCAAAAGCAGTTGGCAGCATCGTTACAGGCCTTCAGATCTAAGCCAAGGCTAAAAGAAGAGATGCTGAAGTGGGGCAAGACATGAGGGCAGGCTTTAAAAAAACACAATCTCTAGAACAAAAGCTTGATTATAACTTCACTCTAACTGGAGACTTCATAACATTTTATTTACAGCAGGAAAACCTGCAGGATGACATCCAGCTAAACCCACTGGGTTATGTTAAAATCATAACTAAAGAAAGGTTAAAGCTGAAACAAAGTCCCGCCCCCTCCATGTAAATCACAGATGAAGAACCTGTTTTTGCTTTGGGGACAATCATTTCTTAGAAAGTCCTCTGAGGACCACAATCCACATGTAAACAGTGAGTCCTGCCTTTTGAAGAGGCCACAGGTAAATATGTTAATCCTTTTAAAATGAAAAATGAAGAATGAACTTTAGTTGTGAAATTTGTTTTACTTTTATTTGCCTAACAAAACATTAAAGCTATTACATTTATGTTAAATGGATAAACTGTTCAGTATAGTAAAGGACCAGTATATCTTTGTAGGTTCATTCATATGTTTGCTTTAATGAAAAAAAAAAAAAAAAATCAAATTCCCTGGAATTTCTTGGTCAATTGGTTTCCAGTTTCTTGGTTTTCATAACAGACTTAATCAAATATCAGCAACAAGAACAGGATCTGGGTCACTCTTCCTTCAGTTTAGTCAAGTTTTATGAATCAAGCTCGCAAGTCTGTTTTTTAGTCAAAGTCAGGAAGGGTTTGTGTTTAAAAGAAAAACGTCGACTGAATAAAGGACAAATACTTTTTATTGAACTTATTGTTTTTTCCTGCTAGATGATGAACAGCTATGGTTTCCCTCTGCTGCTGTGATCAGCAGAGCAAACACGTTTAACTTCCGCCTTCAGCCTTTGAACACATGTAGAACTTGAGTCATTCGAGACGGAAGCAAACACAGGTTGCACCAGTGGTGGTGGGGTCATTAAAAGAGATTTACAAAAATACATTTTTACTACTGAAATATTGACATTGACTAATTTTCTGATGACTATTGAAGCAGCCCTGTGCAGTCTGTTTGACTATGTAGAGGATAGTACAGAGGTCTATGTACTGTATCGGGGGCCAGAAGACATCCCTAAGTCATCCTGAAGGAGGAGGGCTAATCTCCCCAGACAGCAGGGAACGGCTGCTATCCTGGCCTGTCACAACTACTCCAGGCCCTCACAGCTGAGGCCGTCACACTGAAAGCAGAGTTCTGAAGAAAAGAACAGGACGCCAGGGAGAAGGAGCAGCGACAAAAGGCATAAAGGGGAGAATTTAAATGCATGGCTGTTCTTTTTATGCCACCTTAGAGAACTCAGGTGCAGCAGGAGGATTTATGACACCACCTGAGAGGATCAGACACTGCAGCGAGCGTGAAAGACGTTGAGAGTTATTACTCCATCTTTTGTGTATGATACACCTCCTGATCACAAGGCCTTCATAAGACCACGTGTACCTCAGTGCACTTCAGAGATAATCAATAGTAATGGAATGGGCTTACCGCAAAGAGTTTGCACTCAATGATATATAAAACACTGGATTTACTGCTTTGTATCTACTGACTGTCATGTTGCCATGCCTGTTAGCTGGTTGAGCTATAGGGTCTAATAGAAGTCAGTCGGCAGATTTCTGCAGTAAAATGCCTCCATCCCTACTTCCATAATGTGAGGACATGACAGACTACAAGAAAGACTCAATATGTCTGTGGAAGATGGTGAATGGACATTCGATTGGCTGAAACCACTGATCTGTGAAGTGATCAGAACCATGACCCATACAGTGATGTGAAAAAAGGGGTTGCCCTTATGTTTTTTTGTATGTTTGTCACACTTAAATAATTCAGATCATGAAACAAATTAAAAATTTAGACAAAGAACACAAGTAAACTCAAAATACAGATTTTAGAAGAAGGTGTTTAAACTTCAGGGGGAAAGCTATCCAGACCAACCTGAAAAACTAAATGCTCCTTAAAGTTAATCACCAGTTAAACTCGTGGTGGCAACAACTAGAGATCTCAACAGGCCCCAAAATTTAACCTGAAATTTAAATGACCCGAAGAACGTGATGCCCGAACCGGCCTGGTCCGACACATTAAACACTGGACCCGAGTCGGACCCGAACCCGAGTGTTGGCTTTTTAATGGAGGGTGAAAAAAAATTACAGACACATCACACTACTTTAAGTTCAACTCAAACACTTATTAAAAACTAAAAACCAAACATTAAAAACACGAACAAACATGAAACTAATAAAAGAGTTTTCTAATAATAATAATGTCACAATTTAAAGTCCGCTTTTGTTTGGACGACCGACCAGCTGGAACAGGAGCCACGAGTCGGCACGTTTACCACAGCCTGAAAATAAATGTGCACTAATTTAGTCACCATGAGAAACACTGATAAACATGTAATAGTTGCATAAAGAGCTCTGCTTTATGAGCTTTTTGAGTTGCATACTGCCCATCGCGCGTGCTGCTGTCACAGACAGGGTGCTTCTCCACGTTACAGACGCGAGATTTTCCCTCCTCTCTCTATTCTGTCCGAACTCAATGCAGCCCAAACAATTAACTTCAACATTAGACCCGTTGGGTCAGGTTCGGGCTCGGGTCTAAATTGAGAACTTTAGCAACAACTATACGATACAGTGTGTGATATTAAGTCTCTCGCGTTGCTGGAAAGGGGTTTTGTTCAACTCTTCTTTACAGAATTGTTTGAATTCAGCCCCATTGGCAGGTTTTCCAACATGAACGACCTGTTTATGGTCAAAGGTCAGACATTTTCCTTCAGGATTTTCTGCTAGTCAGCAGAATTCATGGTTCCAAGTCGTCATTTGAAACCTCAGACATTAGCTCCCAACAGTCAGACAGCATGTCCCACTAGAGAAACAAGCATCCTGGACCACTGCTGTCATAAATGATGCTGAGCACTCTGTTTCATGTGCAGCTTTGGTCCTGTCTGACCACTGCATGGTTCATCTCCTCCATACCTACAAGCACAGGCTTAAAGGAGCAAAGCCTGGAGTCAAGTCTGTCAGAAGATGGGGCACCGAGGTAGAGGAGGAGCTACAGGCCTGCTTTGACTGAACCGATTGGTCTGATTTTGAAGCTGCTGGTAAACTCACTGACATTGTGACCTGTAATACCAGCATTAGTTGGGAATGGTGTTTACCAATGAAAACATTTTGCACATACAATACCTACAAACCCGGTTTACCCCCAAACTTACGAAGAATCAAGGAGGATGTTTACAAGTGTGGGGCAGACTCCTCAGTCAGTATTTCTACTTTTAGTGTGTACGCCCCCTTGCATAGAAACATACGTCAGAATGGTCAAAATAGTCCTTTAAAGAGATTTAAAAAGAAAAACAAAGCCAAGTTTTTGCATGAGCTATAATTGTATTCACTGGTACGTTTCTCAAGAATGCTATTTGTAGGACATGAACAAACAAGCTAGCTACTTTATGCTACAGTATGTTGTGTATAGCCAACTCAGTTTGCAGGTACAGGAATCTTTAATAATACATTCCCCAGACTTTCAGTGTGAACAGATTTCTTACAAAAGAACCAAAACTTTGACTCCGTGCACAGCAGCACCAGTTATCCGTTGTTCTGCTCCTACAGGTAAACATCTAGTTCACATTCACCTCTAAAACAGTCGGACGCAAAGAGACCAGAGTCATTAAAGGGATGTCTGGGTCATTTTGATCAGTAAAGCCCAAACCTATTGGTGGCATCACTCAACATCTCTAGAAACAGGAAGTAGTTCTCTGACCAGAGCAATACTCATCATCGTTGCTGAACGGTGACAAACTAGCAGCTAGTGTTGGTTTTTCTTTAAGAATTCATACCGATGCATTAGGACTCTACTTTTACTTTTTAAATAAACTTCTACCATTTCATATTAGACCTTTTTGAAATTATTTATTGGTGTGCTGCTGCAGTAAATGGTAAACGGCCTGTATTTAGAGTGCCTTCCAGAAAGTTGTATACTCCCCAAAGCGCTGTACAACACAACAGTCATTCACCCATTCACACACTGGTGGTGATAAACTACATTGTAGCCTCAGCTGCCCTGGGGCACACTGACAGAGGTGGGGGTGCCATGTAGGCAAGGTGGGTGAAGTCTTTTTGCCCAAGGACACAATGTCAATGTAAATCAGCCAGAGCTGGGATTGAACTGGTGACCCTCCAGTTGCCAGACAGCCACTCTACCAACAGAGCTACACGCCGCCCCAGCAGTAGCGTAGTAATTTGGATGTCATTTGAGTGAAACAACCTATCAAGTGATTTCTTGCAAAACAGTAAAGAAAGTTAACCTGAATATTAGAAGCTACAGAGTTTCTCCTGATCTAGCTATGAGTATTACTCCAATCAGAGGAAAACTTCCTGTTTATAGAGACTCCACCCACTTTGATTGCTGTCACTAGTGAGTGTGGTCCTTACTGTAGTTAAATAAATGATAAAACGCCACTTCAAAATGACTCAGATATCCCTTAAAGTGATAATATGCAGTTTTGCTTGTTTTGGGCTCCCGCTGGTGTCCGTTTTAAATCACTGCATTACACAAGTTAGCATATTGTTTCAGCTTATAAACGCCTAAATCTAACAGTTGAAATGTCTCCTCAGCCTTCATAGCTTTCTACAGGAGCGGTTATTTACTCCTTCAAAGAAATCAAATCAATTGTGTTCAAGCAGGGAGAGATGGAAAAAAGCAGGAATCATGAGATAAAAACACTCCAGCGCTAGTGTGATGAGCAAGAAATAATGAAAGCACGCAGGTGCATTATTGCCCAAGGAACTGGAGTCGTGGGATTAAAATAACCAACTTATTTTATTGTAGAAAATAAAAAATCAAAATAATAAATGACAACTCAACTACAAAGTCTACGTTGAGAGACCATCCAGCAGGAGGCAGACCAACCTATTACCAGCGACTCTCCCACCAACCGTCACCGTGCAGAAGAACGAACACGTAGTGATGAAAAAAAAGAAAATGGAATGCCGCGGCACATCGGACCCGGTACTGCGCTCACTGCCGTCTCCAACTAAAAGAAGAACAGAAACAAATTACATACACAAATAATACAAGGAACCAATACAGAATAAACTGAAGGCGGGCACTTTCCGCCCTCCATACAACTCCCTCACACACAACCGGACCCTGGGAACACTCCCCTTCGCACGCACTTTCACACACACTCAAACCATCCGGTTCGGGTTCGCTGGTTCTCGCCGAGAACATCAGTCCTCCCAGTCCCCCAGTTCTTAGATCCAGACCAAGGTGCCAGGACTGGCTCAGACTGCACAACTCCAACCAGCCCCTCGCTCGTATCAATCACCACACGGTTGGCTGAGCACGTCATAAACTGTGTGACTGGGGCGTCTCCTCCTCATAATGGATCCGTTGTGAGCGTGCTGGCGCTACAGAGGTGCGCTTCCAGTTCCCACTAACTCAGGAAAAAAAGGATCGGAATCAGGGCAAAGCAGCAACCCTCCTAAGCCTGACTGAATGTCCGACGGCCGAGCGCTAGCTCTCTCCAAGCCGACGCCGTTCCTCTCTTAATCCCTCCTCACTCCTGGAGTAATAAAGTCGGTGCTTCTCTGGAATCTACACCGCTCAAGGAACAGCACGTCGCGCCCCCGATCCTCCAAGGGGTGGGGGGCAAACCCGGCCACCGAAGCACAGGCTTCCCAGTGAACCGAGACAGGTTGAAGGGCCTGTCACACCACCCAAGTGACTTTTAAGCACTTCAGCTGTCTACCGAGTGGCCCAGAGGCAATTATCCAAACCCGGTGCAGCTGTGCCACATTAGCAGGGCTGATCATTACCTGATCTGCCACACTAGCATAACAGCTAGCCACTTTGGGTTAGCCTAACCCTCGTGAGACACGTGACTTCCTGGGTACCGTGACGGCGACGGAGATTTTGCAATCGTGATATTCCAGATCTAATCACCAGATGGGGCTAAGTGACTTTTCATTAACTCTGTAAAGGGTCATATTAGCACAAACTGGCTCAAGGAAAAGATTTAAAAATATGAAAAAGTTGCATATTATCACTTTAAGGTCAATTTACATCATTAATACATCATCAGACCACAGGAGGACTTTTACAACGATGTACATTAATTATATTTTTATACAAAGTGAGGAACTGGGAGTTAATTAGACCTCTATCAAACTTATCAAATTAAAGAAAAACTTTTATTGAATATAGTTTGTTTTTTAATTACTGCGCTCCTAACTTCTTGGTAGGGCTGTCGTCATGTTGGTGATAATAATCACTTCATTTTATTATAATCCTCCAGACCTGACTGTGTGTCTACCACTGGCCTCGCATAACAAAAACATTGTGATTACTGCTATCAGGCAGGCATCTGTAGCACAGAAATCAGGGCAGTAATATGAAGCGATAAGACCCAATTTGTATGAATTTGTTCAAGTTGAAAATTAAGCTCGTTTGCTTGAGGTCTTGCTCAGCCCTGAGTGAGAGAGGGATTCGAATTGCTTTTGAAATACAGATAGGTTGCTCCATGTAGCTAAATGAAAATGTGAAAGCCTTGCAAATCAAATCACGACGATACGAGGGAAATCACTTCAGTGCTGCATAACAATTTTTCTCTCCAGGGAGCGTGGCACTTTATTTCAAAGCGAAGAGCCATATGACTCCAACAGGGGAACTGTACATGTGCACAAACTCTACTGGTGAGCCTTGGCACGAAGAGAGAGCAACCGGCGCAGGATTACCAATTCCTCGCACAGCTGGAGAGCTCGTAGTGAACGACACCTGCTGCAAGTACAGTGATTTTGTTAAGTGAAACTCTGCTTTCTCCTACAAGACCAATCTCTGCTGCGCTGTCACGCTGGACAAGTTGTTAGAGAGCAAAAGATTGAAAGTAAGAAAGAGGTGATAGGGTGAGACAGAGAGTGGGACGGAGGAGCGGGTAGGAAAAAGAAGAAGGAAGAGACTGAGGGGGGAAGATGGATGTAGGGAAAACGAAAGGATGACACAAGGCAGAAGAATGAGAGAAAGAAGAGTCGGGCTAATAAGAAGCAAAAATGTGATACGGAGAGATGGATTTGACTGAATACACCAGAAATGTAGACTGACAAGAGACAGCAGAGCCAGAAGTGAGGGACCATCCCTGGGAGGCAGACGAGAGAGGAGAGGAGAGGAGAGGACGGCTCAGCTCGGCTGCTTGCTATTCCAGGTGTCATCTTTTCCAGTCGCTGCTGATTAGTGCCCGAACATATCTCCTGGGGAGAAAATTAAATATTGATCTATTTTTCTATCTTCATTCTAACACCCCATCTTCGTCTTTTACTCTTCGTTTTTTTTTTTTTTTTTGTAAAGAAAAGAGCCTGACCGATAGAATTTCAAATGGGACTGCTCAGGGGGGAGATTTTCATATACGTATGACAGAAAAATAAAAATCCCTCCCCCGCCGCGCTCCTTCATCCCCAGAACAAAGCGCTACGTGCTTTCAGCGCTCATTCTTATTTAATTTAAAGCCAAAGCTAAAACCTTCTTCACATGTCACGTCTTGTCATCTTTTGCTAATCCAGGTCACGAGGACAGCAAGGAAGCTCAGACTGTTCTTGGTTCAGCCACCACCAGCTCGTCCTGTGGGATACCAAGGTGTTCCCAGACCAGCTAATGGATAGAATTCCTTCAGTGTCCTGGGCTGACCCCAGGGTCTCCTCCTGCGAGGACATGCACGAAGCCCCTCAGCTGGCTCCTCACCCCTATCCTGACAGCTGATTCCAGCCACGCCAGAGGAAACTAATTTTGCTTGAAATCATATTTGTTAAGTTATTACTTAAAGCTCATGGCTATTTATGTGGGTTGGACCTTACATCAACCGATAAATCAACACTTCACTATCCAGCTTAGGTCCCTCCTCACTACAGCAGACCAGGATATTCAACCTACCGCTCCATCCATACCACACAAACAAGACCCAGAGACGCTTAACCTCCTCCACATGAGGCAGGACCTCTCCTCCAACCCAGAGTGCACAATCAACCCTTTTCCACTCGAGAACCATGACCTCAGATTTGGAGGTGCTGACCCTCATCCCAGCTGATTCACACTCGGCTGCAAACTTAGAACTCAAACTAAGGCCTGGTTACACACAGCAGGATTATGATGGAGATTTTAGACCCGATTCTCTCCTTTTGACAATCTTAAGGATGCCCAATTACCATAATGGGTCTAAAGTACACTCTAAAAAGTAAAACCATCATTTACTTAAATTTTTTGGTGTAACATTTTTACACTCAAGAATTTTGAGTAGATTGGAGACAATTATATTGATAAAGTTGGCCTTTACTTAATATAATTGTCTCCAATCTACTCAAAATTCTTGAGTGAAAAATGTTACACCAAAAAATGTAAGTAAATTATGGTTTTATTTTTTAGAGTGTAGGGATTCCAGCATTTTTCAAACAGAGTGCAAATATGAGTACTTACTTATTAGTACTTGTCGATACAGAGTAACAATACAAGTACTAATATATTGATCTAAATCATGGTTTGATACAATTGAAAACAGTCTAATACTAGTTTTGCCTTTTCAATATATTTTTAAACACTATAACTGATCATCAGCAGCAGTTCATGTTACAAGACAGGCTCTGTCAACTGCTTCACTATAATAAGTATTCTGCTTTTTCATCTAATCCTAGAAAAAAAAACATTAAGTCCTAAAGGTCAGGGGTCAAACTAAAAGTTTGATCAACTCCAGAAAGAATTTTCTTTCTCTGACTTAGAAAATATTCTATAAAGGACTTTCTGATCCAGTTAATCCTGGACTGGAAACAAAAATCCTGGACTGGATGCAAAAAAACAGTAATAAGTAAAACTGACTGAATAATATCCCATGATGTGGAAATACTAACAAACAAAATATAAACCTTCACACCAAATTTATCAGCTAGCTGAGTCCTAGTGTGGGACAATACATTTTAGATAAATAAATACATAAATAGCCTCCCGTAATGGGTTTAAAGTGCTTTTCTTTTTATGATAGAACAACTTTCCATACAGCAACACAGCATTTGCCCATCAAACGTTTCCTCAGCTGATCAGAACCAAACCGTTGGCTCTTTAAGCCTCTGCATGTTTTTCTAAAGTAAGTTTGATGTAGAAGCTTTAATCAGCTCTACTGGTTTCTTCTGTTGTAGCTGTTAGCAAAATGTTAGCAGCTAAACTAAACATGCTAACATGTTGGGAATCGATTAGACATTATAAACGGATTACTGGAACTGTACCAAACCAAACATCGGCACTGTGAGGACTTGAACAGTATGTGTATACTACTGCTACATAAAAACAACTACTACTGCTACTTTTAATATTACTACATAACATGTATGTTGTTTCCATCTGCTCCAGAGTCAGCTCCAGTTAGCTGCTGGTGTCTCTCGCTGCACCTCAGCATCACGGTAAATAAGTTAAACAGTATTGGTTCTATTTGTACAGTTTTTTTAGTAAGAGTAGATGACCTTAGTATCTGACCCAGGACCGGTTCTAGACTGGCATACTTGAGGGGGCAGACAGAAATGTGAAGGAGGCACAAAGTGGAGATGGAGGAGGGGAAGGCGTGGGTTGGTGAGGAGCGTGCTCTTGATAATCGTTTTTGTCCTGTAAGTAGATTACACCGTGACAGGCTTTGTTTGAATAGTAAATCTTTTTTGAATTCTAACTTTCTTCTTGAAGAACTTTTATCATTTTATGCATTATTGTTTGACATCGGAGAGAGTTATGTCCCCTGAGGACAAACGAGCCTGTTGAATGTGACGTGTAGCCAATCAGAACGTGAGGTGATGGAAGCGCACTGCACAAAGAGAGATGAATCAAAACAGCTGTCATGTGTGTTTACTCTGACGCCATGTTTGATCTTGAGAGGTTTTTTTGTGAAATTTTCCATCTGACCTGTTCGTGTGTAAAATTAGTTTGTGTGTCCACAAACCACAGAGACAAGAACCCTCTGCTGCTGGAAAACTTGACACCCCCACACCACGGCTGCACCTAGAAATTCATTCAATGTTATGGTCAGAGCATCTGATCAGGATGCCTTCAGGTCGCCTTCCTCTGGAGGTTTGGCAGTCACATCAAACTGGAGACTCCTGGGAAAACCCAGGACTCAGTGGAAGTGTTGTGTATCCACTATGGATGGGGAGAAGGATGTCTGGACTCCTCTGATGGACCTGTTACCTCCATGACCTGATTTTGAATGAGCAGGAGAAAACAGATGGATAAAAATAAATAGGAAAGAAAAACAAACTTCTAAAATAATCCAAGTTATTTGACCATTTTCCGACAACTCAAATGTTTCAACACCGTATTAACCTTAGCTTAGAGTCATGAATAACGGATGTTTTCTCCCCAGTGGTGAATTTGATAAAGCTGTGAGCTGAACAGGATGGTTTTCTCTGATCAGTGTCTTACAGGTGGGTCAGCTTTAGCAGCAACTTTTGTAACAACATCAGCAAACAGTGGCTGAAACTTCAACACCGGTAGAGTCTTCATCAGTGTCACTCCTCCCTGCATGGGAGGAATCACATCCATTCTCATTGGTTCACGTTATTTAACCCTCACACTGTCTATATTTTTGTGTCTATGAAGTTTTCCAGTCATTTGGAGTCAATTTACCCCTTAAGATTAAATATAAACATCATAAACAGGTCCTTGATTCTCAGACCCACTGGGTTTGATTTGGGGCTTGTATATGTCTTACAGATGTGCTGCAACTCTGCTTGATCAAATGTGTTTGAATTCAAAGGTTTTCTTGTTAGTTGTAGTTTTGATCATCCACCATTAACATTACAAAAATGTTAACGGTGGAGGGTTGAAAGTTCTGGTTTGACACCCAGTGGTTTTCTAGTCATAATTAAGAATTTAAATGTGTAATAATAATATTATTATGAAAAAAATACATTTTCTCGTTGTCATGATGTCACCATGCAGGTAAGTGCCAGACAGCTGATGATGGAGGGCTACAGAGATGAGAGAAGATTCTTATTCTCCTCATGTTTGCCGTCAATTAGTTTCATTTCCCAGCTTGTGTTTGCATCATCGACAGTGAAAGACAACAATATTTCTAAAGGGAAGAAACATGAACATTTTATAAATGTAAAAAATATATAATTAGCAGCAAAATAGAAGAAAACCCCTTTTCAGCATTTAACAAAGAGCTGCTGCCTGATTTTAATCATGCAAATACTATACTAAAGATGTAAATGAATTAAGGGTTTTATTATTTGCATAAAGAGTTATGTTTCATTTTGTATGCACAAATGCCCACACATTACTAATTAATGCCGTAGTTTGAATTCTAAAAGCTACAGTAACATTTATTCTTTTGTTATTCATCTGAACACAAAAGCCAGCAGGCAGAAAGCAGGTTGATAAAGAACAAAAGATCTTCTGAAAGGCTGACAAGCCAAAAGCGCTGCGGGGCAGAGAAATCAGTCACAGATGAATCTACGCTGAGATCGAAGAGACGGAATAAAAATCCAAAGCAGCTCTGGAGCTCCTGCAAGGAGACAAACTGGTAGGAGGAGAAACACTGTAAGGATGTTTTCACACCTTCAGTTTGGTCCCTCTGGTCGAAATTAGTTTGAAATGTTGTTCATTTGTAGCTTTTTTGTTGTTTTAACACTGGAAAAACTGCAAACGAAACAAAATACATCGCTACAAACCAGGTGGGCATGTTCGGTCTGCTGACTGGTCAGATTTCCTGGAGGCGGGGCTACCAGAAAATACTATGTTCTGATTTTGAGCTAGTCCACAACAGTTGAACCTCCTCTCTCTGTCATTTATGAACTACTTGGACTGTTCAGTTATGTTCTGAGAACAGGTTAGAGAACATATCAGGTGGGGATGAGAACGTAGAACAAAGTATATCAGAGAATATTTATCTGAATACAGGAAATCCTGCTAATGCTAAAGACCTAGCATTGTTTCAGGGAGTTCATCTCACCTATCAGCTTTCAGATTGACACTTGTATTTTTCAAACTGTTTTAGCCAGAGGAACCTATATTTACGTGTTCATTTCCTCAGTTTATAAAAAAATTCAGTATCAACCAAAACCAAACCTGGCCTTTATCATGGGGATGCCGTCACCACTTCCTCCATCATCCTCAACCTCCACCTCTAACTGGGATTCTGCCAAAACATCTTCCACCTCTGGCACCTCTTCGAATTATTTTTTTTTACCTCTGCTGTTCTGTCACCTGTTTTTTTTCCTGAAGCTGCATATTATCCTTCCAGCTCAATTCATCAGGATCTGGTCAATACTTCACATCACTGTCCTCCTGGTTGTCCTAAGCTTTGCTAACGTCTTTTAACAACCTTCCTCTCACCTGTGGGCCTAAAAGCCTTTTTATAGCCGTGTCCATTACTTTATTTTCCCAGTCCAAAATAAAAACTTGTAGAGGAAAATGCTTTTTGTTTGTAAACATGCTGTAAATTCTCTTTTCAGCAGTCATGTGTAGTGAATGCCAACCATAAAGGAGCATGTTCTAATGTTAAAGTTTTCCATCTTGCTGCTGAAAATGTTTAATATTGTGCGTAGCTCTTATGAAGAGCCATCCTGTATTATTTCCATATGTATATTTTCTGTCATAATGCAAAAAAGGGGTCATTTGGTTGGCAGGTGCAGCTAATTTTACTTTATTTAACGTGCTCCCCTGAAAACCTTCCATAAGCCCCACCTCATCACCCACTCTCTACAAGTAGCATAAACTCCAGAACGCCATCAAAGGTGATCAGACGAATTGTTATCAACTGCAAGTCTTTCTTTTTATGAAAATTAACTTCAATGATGTTTTTGGCAGCCACTTTGGTCTTAGTCTTTATGACTAAAATGCTGACTAGTTTAAGTCACATTAGGTCGCATGATTGTTTTAGTCCAGTTATAGTTCACAAAAACTCAAAAAGATTTTAGTCTAGTTTTAGCCTAAAAAAGTGTGAATCCTTTTACAAAATTATTTAGGTCAATAAGTTGGAATTTAGAATCACTCACATCAATCAATTCAAAAGTACCATAGGACATTTTGGCATTGAAAAGGAAAACTAATAAAGGCATTCACAACAGACGAAACTACAATAACCAATGTACTCCATCAACACTATAAGTATTGGTCTAATGTTCGGCCATAATGATAGCAAAGACGTGTTGCTGTTTAATGAATAAAATCACTAATTAGGGCTTAAAGCTCATTAGCTTAGCCATTAGCTAATTGGTGCACATTGCTACACAGACAGGAACAGAGTAATCACCCCGGAACTAATAGAAGAGTTCATCCCGCCACAATAAGAGGATGCTTGGAAGAAGAGATTGAGTTCACATGATTGACAGCACAAAGAGTTCATCCAAATATTATTCCACAACTTGACACATTAATATTTTTGCTCATTGTGCCAATGAATGTTCACAGGCGTCTCGTCTCATTTTAGTCATCAAAGGGCTGCATTGAACTTGTCAGCGTCTTGTTAATGTCTTGAAAAAAGGTGCATTAATGCTATAATTTTGTTATAGTCCATGTCAACAGAAACAACACAGATGAACTTCAAACTGTCCAAGACAGTCTAGCAGCTCCAGGACCGTCTCCTGAAGGTGATCCAGTGTTGTGGTCTGGTGTTAGGAAGGGCATCAAAGAAGACACTTCTCTCCAAGAAAAGCATCAGAGATAGACTGATGTTCTGCTAAAGATCCAGGGATTGGACTGATGAGGACAAGAGGAAAGTCCTTTCCTCTGATGAAGCTCCTTTCTGATTGTTTGGAGCATCTGGGCAAAGGGTTGTTTGAAGAAGGAAAGGTAAGGCCCCCATCCAGTCCGGTGACCTGCCAACAGTAAAGCATCCTGGGACCATTCGTGTGCTGGTTGGGTACTCACTCACAGATTTGCCTCAGGACTGCAAGAAAAAATGGCTAGGACCAAAACACCTTCCTAGAGGAACTCCCCTAACCATGCTGCAACTGTTTGATGATAAACAATGTCTTTTCCAGCATGATGGAGCACTGGGATACAAGGCTAAACTCAGAACAAGTGGCTCAGGGAACAAAACGTCAACATTTTAGGTGAATGTTCATTAAACTCCCCAGACATGTGGTCAATCCTCTAGAGGCAGGTGGACAAACAACAATACATTGTCTGACAAACTCCAAGAATTGATCAAGAGTTGGGATTTGGACCAGGATGTGAGGGTGATCAGAGGTCTAGAAACAAAAGGATCCAACACTGCAGACATTGACTCTTTACTAAAACTCAATATAATTTTGAATAAAAGTTCTTGAAACCTATAAAATGCCCTTTTTAGTAACCATACTGTAGAAACATCTGACAAAAACACCCTAAACAATGAAGTGGCACATATCGTGAAAGCAAATGTTTGTCATTTTCTAAACTTTTGGCAATGGCTGTCGAGGATGACGCCTTAAAGAAAATATTTATTTAAAATCAACTTTCTTTCCAGATTGGAAGTTCAGCGTGAGCCTTGCCAGGAGGAAAAGACGTGTTTTTAACAATGCAAAGCACTATGGAGTTTTTACATACAAATCTTTCAAACCTGAGGCGGCTTGCTATATCTCTCCACTCGTTTTCTTCACTGCAAAGAATGAGCAAATGAGATAAAAGCCTTTGGAGGTAAGTGGACCTTATCAAGTGGACAGAAAGGTTGTTCAAGGTTGCTCTGTTGCAGGCAGCTTAGACATCGGACCGCTAGCCAATCAAGCTCTTCTGTAGATGCCCAAAAAGCACACACACACACATAACTGAAGCCAAAACAGCAACTCAAGAGACAGAATTACCATACCAGACCTCCCCATCGATATTTCACCATGCTGTGTATTTCGTCTGACACTCAGACAACCATCTGCGGCCTGTTGGTGGGTGTAAAATTGGTCTGCGGAGGGAGAAGAGTGAATGTGTGGATGGACGTCTCTCCTGTCTACAGAAATTCTCCGAGGGAAGAGGTGAGAGAGGCGAAGAGACGGAGAGGAAGGCGGGAAACCTTTGGCCCCAAAGGGAAGCTGCTCTGCAGCTGCTGCCTGACTTTGCCTCTGACATTCTGCACGCACTGTCAACCTGTCTACCCACACACACACTGACACACACATTGTGCAATGAAAACAGACTTCACATTGAGGAGTATCTGAATGGGAGAGAGGAAAAAATCTCTCACAATTCACACATTTCCTCTCCTTTTACTAAAACTGATAAATACTGTAACTGGTCTCACACACACACACACACACACACACACACACACACACACACACACACACACACACACACACACACACACACACACACACACACACACACACACACACACACACACACACACACACACACACACACACAGCTTCTCCCATAGCGAGAGACATGTTTAATTAATACTGACACCTTATTTATGATATAAAGTGTGTTTGGTCATATGTGTGTGTGTGTGTGTGTGTGTGTAGGTGTGAGTGTGTGTGTGTGAGACAAAATGAGTCGAGAAGTGGCAACAGCTACACTCTGTGGTGCATGAGTGGCCATTAAATATTATGCAAAGCTCATTCTCACACATAGTGAGGCCAATCTTCCTCAATGTCACCTACACAGTCTTAAGAAGGCCTCAATTAACTTATTAGCAATTCAGCAGAGCTTACACATGGCTGCTAATGAAGGGAGTGTGGGAAGGAAATGAGCTTAGGAAACAGGAAACGTGGCACGCTGTAGTTTGCAGGGCTCTTCTTTATTTCTGATGGTTTTGGGTTCTTGTAGAGTTGGTGAGGACACAGTACAAATCTGCTGGTGTGAAGAGAGACCTGAGTAGATTTTACTAAATGATCTACACTCCAAATCCCACTTATGGTCATTAACTGTGACTGAAATAATAATTAGCTTCCTCCACAAAGTGGATGGGTCTAGCAATGTCACCAAATTTATTTCCATCCTCAGTCGCAAGTCCTAAGCATGATGGGTGCATCACTTCATGCGCCTCTTTTCATACTTATTGTTTTGAAACAAGCAGCGAAATCACCAGAGGTTCCATAAATCAGAATGACTGTAGAACATCGTTTGGTCAGTCGGCCTTCTCCTACAGAAGTGTTAAACTCTGGAACTCAACCGAGTTGAAAAACGTGTCTGAGTTTAAAGAGTTCACCAGTAGGGTGAAGACTTGGCTAAGAGAAACACAAAATTGCACCCATCTGTAAATAGCTGTATGGGCTAGCTTTTATAATGAACTTTGTGTTTTTAATACCATTGGAATTGCTTTTACTATTAATTTTGTGTTTTTTATTGATAGCTTTTATATGAGTTCTGTGATTTTAACACTAGCCTCGTTTCCACTGTCGGAACTTCGGGGTAATTTCTGTGAGGGGGAAAGTGACCGGGACATTCCTGTGGCTCGGTCCTCTCAGCTGTTGTGTTTCCATTACAGCCCCCACCTTTCCGGAACTTTTGTAAGACGTCAGCATCAACGTCACTGACAAGCGTAAAGGCGCGAACAGACAAGGAAGTGGAGAATAATAAATAGATCAACAATGGACAAAGAAGCGATGGTTGCTGCGTATTTTGCTGTTTTTATCCATAGTGATGGGAGTGCTGAACAGAAGGATGAGTATACTTGATGACGAACTAATCCAACCTCGAAGACACGGCCATTTTGCAAGCTCCGACAACAACACACAGGTCATTTATGTCGGCGCTGTCTGCTTTCATGATTTTCCTTCATCCCACAACCAATCAGCACGAGTTAACCACATTTCCCACTCCGCGAGTCTCTCGGGCCGATCCGAGTACCTGCCCCTGATCAGGGACTCCATTGGTCCCTGAAATGACCCTGAAGACGGCCCTCTCAAAATTGCCCGCATAATGGAAACAGTCGCGTGCCTCAAAGTTCCGGTAAAATTACCCAGAAGTTCCGACAGTGGAAACGGGCCTATGGTTGGGAAATCTTTTACTATAAATTTGGTGTTAATTTTGTTAGGATAGTTTTTTAGTGTTAGGTAGAATATCACTGGTACAAAGTCAGTGTTTTAACCCTGGTATGTCCAGTTTTAAAATTGGTGTTTTATTGATGATTTTATAAATTTAGGTAGCAAAACCCATCCAGGGACAGGAGCTGAAAATCAGCAAAAACTTTACGCTCTAAATGCGTCGCATTAGTTGCATATTTGTACCTATGCTGGACAGCAATGTCACTGTCAAATAAATTTAAAAATCACTCAAATGTACATACAGTGCGGGAAAAGAATTTGACCCATTGTTACATTGTCTGATTTTTGAATAATTAATTAGCTTTTTATTGCACGAAATAATCTCCTCCCAACCAGCAGAAATGTGTCTCTCACAGACCTGTAGATCTACACAAGGCTGGGATGGGCTACAGAACAACAGGCTAACAGCTAGGTGAGATGACTTCAGGATGGAGCTCCATGAAGATCTGACCTGGTGAAGAATCAATGATCATGAGGAAGGTGGGGGATCAGTCTAGAACTACACAGGAGGACCTGGTCAGTGACCTGAAGAGAGCAGGTCCCACAGGGTCAAAGGTTACCATTAGTAACACACTACATCATCAAGCCAGCACATGTCCAGAGGAGACATTGGAGAAGGATCATGAGGTCAGATGAGACCAAAGTAGCACTTTTTGGTATAAACTCCACTCTGTGTCTGGAGGAAGAAGAAGGATAAGAACAATCCCAAGAACATCATCCCAACCATGAAGCACGGACATGTCAACATCAGACTTTGGGCGTTTTTCTGCAATGGGGACAGGATGACTGGACTGTATTGAGGAGAGGATGATGGAGACACATATCAACATATTCTGGTCAACAACCTCCTTCCTTCAGTCAGATCATTCATGTCTGGGTCTTCCATCATGACTGACCTGAATCACAGTCAGGGAGACTAAGGAGGCTCCATAAGAAGAATTTCAAGGACCTGGAGTCTCCAAACCATAACCCAATAGAAAATCATTGGAGGAGCTGAAACCCCATGTTGCCTAGCAACAGCCCTGAAACCTGAAAGATCTGGAGAAGATCTGAATGGAGGAGTGGGTCAGAATCCCTGCTGCAGTGATGGTAACCTGGTCAGGGACTGCAGGAAATGTCTGACCTCTGGAATTATAAACTGTTTTATTTTCTATTGTAACAAAGACTTATTTCATGCAATAAAATGCTAATTAATTATATAAAAATTCAACAATGTAACTGGCTAGATTTGTTTCTGTTTCATATGTAAGACAGTCTGTAAAACATGAATAACTATGACTCGCTGTTGTACTTGAGCAGCTCCAAAGAGTGTAATAATCAGGGACCGCTGCTCCTTCCTGTCTGCGTTTCTGACCTTTCGATAGTTGCTGCCCCTCAATTTGCCAGCCCACAGAAGCATACAGGCAGATAATAGGCATCCTCAGGAGGCGCCGCTACATCTATGTGTCTATAAAGTCAGGCGTGGACGCAGTGTAGTTGTAGCTGTGCATTCAAATGTCAGACATATTTGTTGGTTAAAGGCCACAGAGGCTGATGGGTGGTGAAACAGTTGTTAAGAAAAGTAAAATTCCAAAGGAGGGATGAGTGGAAGCGCTGACAACAGGAATCAGTTCAAGTTTTGACATTCAGGATGATTTGAGATTAAAGCAGATCTGGGGATTTGGGGGAATAATCGAAACACATCAGCTGTATAATAATAATAACATCAGCTAACTTTCTGATCTGCTCCTGTATTTAAACTCACTGGTTGAAATGTTTCCCAGTTAGAATGTGTGTCTTAAAGAGATCACTGGCTCATTTTAAAGCAGCCTTCTATCGGTTATTTACCTACACGCACTGGTGACATCACTCAAAGTAAGCTGAGTCTCTAGAAACAAGAAGTAGTCATCTGATAGGAGCAATAATCATGGATAGTCATCAGGATAGACACTGCTGCAGGTCAGTGACAAACTACTGGTAAACTTTTAGGGATTTAAAACAATTCTTGCTCTTTTTTAGCAAAAGTTGTTGTTAATACGTGTAAACCTGCAGGAACATGTTCTCTAACTCCTCTCAGGAATCACTGCAGAACACATTTATGGAATCAGATTTGTGCCAAAAGGGTCAGCCAAAATATACAGTCACACACAAAATGTACCAAAATAAAACAGCCAAACAGAACCATTCAGAAAGAAAAAGGTGAAATTCATAAGCAAAGAAATCACTCTAAATGCAAAATAAAATCATTTATAAGTAAATATTTATATTTTCAAATAAAATACTTAACTTTATTCTTTTAACAATTCATATTTAATTACTTTGACACACCTCTTTGGTTGTCACCTAATTATGTTACTCAAATCGTCTAGGCTTTTATTCTGAAGGGCATCTCCTTTTTTTTTTTTGCTGCACCTCA
Source organism: Callopanchax toddi (assembly GCA_006937965.1). Lineage (NCBI taxonomy): Eukaryota > Metazoa > Chordata > Actinopteri > Cyprinodontiformes > Nothobranchiidae > Callopanchax > Callopanchax toddi. The sequence goes on along the minus strand of SSNR01000053.1, from coordinate 2,927,781 downwards.
ATTTTACTTTGGCTCTAGGTTTATGCATATGAAAGTCTCAGTGGGGGGGGGGGGGGTATTCAGGGCTTTGATCCAAACATAAGGGAAACAGCTAGAGCCACCAATTCCAAACCTCATAACCAATGAACCAAACATGCCCTTCAGAATAAAAGCCTCTGAGTAACACAAATAAACCTAAGTACTTTATTTAGAAAAATACATATTTTCTTATAATTTTTTTATTTATTTTTCATTTACAATTATTTTTATTTATTTGCTATTTGCTTTTTTTTCTTTTGAATTTCATACTTTTCCTTGTTAAATGTTCTTTTTGGTTGCTTTTTTGGGTATATTTTGGGTGTGACTGAATTTCTTGGTTGATTCTTTTGGCACACATCTGATCCCATATTCTTTGATATGTGGAGTGGTGAATTCAGGACTGAACCTACTACGTATTTGGCTCATGACGTCTCTTCCTCCTGACCATAACCCTGAGCGTTTACCTCCACCTGCAAGGGGACCGATTTCATATTTTCTCATTCCAGTCTAAAGACTTGCTAGTTCAGAGAGCTGAAGATCTGCAACAATGGTAAAATATTTACAAGGCTTTCTTTTTTTATTTCTGAATCCTTAAACCAATCAGAGGAATTCACCCCAAAGTTAGACTGTCTAACAGATGGACTGATGCTTTGGTCAAAGAAGAAGAATGATCTTGTTAAGGTGTTATGTGCAGTGGCGCCTCCAGAAATTTTTCACATGGGTGGCCAGGCTGTGCATTAGGATTAGGGCCACATGGTGGCGCCACTGGTTATGTGAGGTGAACATGCGTCACATGTTTAGCAGAGCGGATGAAGAAATCTTGTATTTTTTTATGTATATTTAAAATGCTAGAACCTGAAAGTTGGGGCGTAAGCGAGGCAGATTTAGTTTGGTAATTGAGTGTTTAATCCCATCAAAGAAAGCTTCTCGCCGTCTTTTTCTGTCATAATCTGCCGATAATTACTCACTCACAGTATTAGACTGTCACACATGCAGAGATTATTTTCTACACAAGTGTAGAAACACCCAGGGTGCCTTGTTCAGTTTTTAAAACACTTCATCTTAAGCTTATAATCATTTTTTCTGCATGTGAGTTGAACCAGGTGGCCTGAATTGTCCAAATCTACACAGACTAAGCTTTCCATGTCTATCTTCATGAAACCTTTCCTAGAGGTTTAATATTGCATTTAATTATTTTGGTCTCAAAATAGATGTCATTTCTTGCAGGTCAATGCTAATTAGCACAAGCCAACTTCTAATGCTAATAATGCTAGCACTAACTTAGCATTACCTACATGTTGTTAGCTTGCAAGCTATAGCAGTGCAACAGCTGTATGTTATTTAGTAAATTTTTAAAATAAATACTGTAGGTAGACATTATTGACTTCACCTGAGCTGATGGTCAGCCATGGTCACATGGTCACGTGTGGTCAGCCATGTGACATGTTTGGTGGAATTGGGGTTTGATTAATCATCCTGGTGATATCATTTTTTCAGTTTTTGATTTGTACCCACAGAGTTGAATTTATATCCACAGCCTTCAAAGTCATTTGACATCTGATTTTTGGGTAAACATTTTTTTGACATCAGATATTTGGATTCAAAGTTTATTGTTGAATACCAGTTTTAAATTCCTTCATACATGTTTTAGACAGTTCCTTTACACCATGGGGTCTACAGTCTAAAAACCTGTCTTAAATTCACCATGTTACCACCTCACTGGCTGCGCTCTCAGGTTTTCCCGTCTCCAAAATGTGCTTATGCAAGGTTCAAAGTCTGTGCAATGGTCATATCGGTACATTTCTCTACAGTTTGTAAATTCACTATTGCATTTTGTTTTTTATTGATATTCTAATATCAGTTGATTTCTGTACAGCCCTGTAATTAAATTCACATCTGTATTTTATCTCATCCTCTTATATTGTCTCTGTGTTGTCATGTGAAATAAGTGTGTCATTTACTGTATTGCTTGTTATTCTCATGTGTATGCTGCTGTGACAAGTGAATTTCCCCACTGTGGGATCAAGAAAGTCATTCTATTCTATCACTACAGTACACCAATGTGGGCCCACCCTATACCCCATAGCAAGGGTCCACCAGTCGTAGGGGGCAGGCTCTTGCTGGATGCTTCCAGCCCCACAGCAGGTCAAGCCCGAAGGTGCCTCCCAAAACCCCTGTGGCGGAGTGATCCAGCCCCCCAGAGGCCAGACCACCAAGGAACTGAGTAGTGGGTGACCCATGCAACCCAGTATCAATCCCCAGGAGAGCAGGCTGGGCAGGCCATCTGATAGCCCTTGCCACCGGCACACAGTTTCCAGTCCAATGGTGCCATCAGGCCCACCGGGTATTGCCCGGTATGCCAGATGGCCAGTTCATGCCCGGTGGAAGATGACAGGTTAACAGAGCTGTTACAAACTGTGTCCAAAGACCAAAGTAAAGGTTGCAAGCAGCACTCAGACTGCTGACTGTTGAACACAATAAATAACACTTTTCATTGTTATATATTAAACTGTTGGTCTGCCACAATCATTTAATGAATTTAAATGAAAATACCTCAACAGAGATAAAAATGACATTAAATTTAATTACAGATCATAAATAATTAATCTCTCATTTATTTTAATCTCATGACAGCATAGTCTAAAACATCCATCATTTACATATTTAGAATCCGTTTAGGTCCAGGTGATGATCAGGTGTTTAGGTTTGTAACTACATCATTAGAAATGTCCATTTTACAGTTTACAATTTTCTTAGGTGAAAGTTACATTTTAATTTTCTATTGTGTGCCAAATTAATTGTGTCTAGCCTAGTAACATTTCAAAAGTTGTATTACAACTCTGGAGTTTTCTGATGAGTGTTACCTTTAATAAACACTGTCGTTGCTGAGATGTGTTTCCTTATATATGGGCAAAAGGAAAGTGAGGCCTAGAGGTGATGAGGTTTATATGATGACGATTTGTGGTCCAAAGTTGGGTTCAAACCTGTAAATGAACATCTATAGCCTGTAGGGGCTCATTCCACTCACTTGTAATGATTTGTCTCATGCCAGATTCAGCAGCCAGTGTCCATATTTAGCGTTTGCTTGTCCACAGAGATACTAAACCATCCGTTTGTCAGTGTGAATTATGCGCTACACAGTGTACGCGACATACTCCTAAACTGGTGGGTCAGTGCAGTTAAAAACAAATAGTGACACATCTTTGATCAAGCTACTAAATGACTCCAACTGGATAGTTGCTCCACATATATCCTAAATCATGCTGCTAAACCAAAGATGGGAAGGAGGAAAACAGGAAAACGAGGTGTGTGGGGGTTTTTCTTGGTGGTTTTTTACGGGGTGTAGCCAAAGGGGTAAGTGCTGATGTTAGTAAATAATATGGTAAATACTGAGGCTTTTATTCCTGAACACTCCCATCTGTCTGGCCCAGGGAGGGAGAATAAATGCTGCTGGACTGGAAGGGAGAGAGAGGGAGTGTGATGGAGCAGCGGGGCCTGCAGCAGATTAGAAATGCAGACTTCTGACTGGAGGCACCCAGAGGCCTAAATTTGGGAGATGAAAATGAGTATGTAAAACCCTCCCTGCACCATCAACTATTATCAGTATGCCCATGAGAAACGCACTCCATCCCTCAGATTGCTTCAGTAGAGCTGCTGGTGCATAATAAATGACTGGAGTTGGTCCTAAATCTAAACTGTGAATATGTTTAGAAAATCAGTGAAGTGATGGAAGTCATGATGAACTGGGATGGGCAGTATGTCACAGTACCACTCTCAACTGGTGGGTTTGTAGACCTGTTCTCTGTCAATCTGGGGAAAAATGTTAGGAAAAAAATCATCTATTGACATTCCTTAACAGTAGGTGGCAGTAACACCCTGTAATGCTATTAAACATTTCTGTTTCTTTGGTTTGCACAGACTCATTTTCTTAAACTAAGGACAAAAGCCTCTCTGTTTTCCTCTGTGAGGTGTCAGCAGGTGAACATGTCCTCAGAGTTGATCAGTCCACTAAAACTTCAGACTTTTCTAAGTCAAGGACTCCAAAATCACGACAAAGTGACCCAGTCAGAGTGAGGATTGGACCAGCATCCCTTTGGCTGCCAGACGAACGCTCTAATATCGATTTTCTTTTCGAAAAAGAGAACACTTGGCTTGTGAAACGTGACTGTACGTATATATACTTTTCAATTAAGGCTGGGCGATGAAACAATAACGATATGTATCTCAAATTAACTTTTCCTCAATAAAGCAATATGAACAGATCAATAAAACATCGATATAAAAAAACAGAAGAACAGCCAATCGTATTGAAGTGTTGCTCAGCATTAGACCAATCAGAGGCTGGAATGTGGGGTAGCAGCTAAAGCTAACAGGTATTGTTTGTGCAGCTGCTGCCTCTTTGGTAGCTGGAAGATGGGAAAAAATGAGTGATTTGATCGACACGTCGTTGAAAAGAAGGGTCTGATCACTTCAATAGAGTTCTCAGGTTTAACCCGAGCTCGAAACCGACTCTGGTTGGGTCAGTTCAGCAGCGCGCAGCAGCAGAACATAAAGAGGAATTTTTTCCTCTCTAACGCCACAATTTGATGGTTGATCGGTGAGCGTTGTGTTTTTTTGTGGTGATGTAACTCCTGGGTTTAAATTGCACTAGATAGATTCAAGAAGTTACATTTTTTTCTCACTTTGGGTCACAGTTTACTATTGGGGACCAGCTGAGAACCACTGGTTAATCAGGGTTCAAATTTGTCATTCGACGTAAAAAAAAAACCCCAAATAAACTGCTTGCTGACATGTAAGTGGGCAGAGCCACACAGTCTGTGGCGCTTCCATTCAGCTGAAATTCAACTCACAGCTGCCCTGCTTTGAATTACCGGTATGGCAAGCTCTTATAGCATCTAATTAAGCACACTTAGAAAACCTATGGCCTGTCATTTGTGTGTTTAATGGTTCATAATAGTGATTTTCCCATAAGTTTGGTCTGAGTGATTCTCATCAGGAGATGGATGAATAGACAGATGGATGGATGGATGTTCAGATGGACAGATGTATTTGATGGATGAATGATGGAAGGACAGATGAATGGATGGATAGACAGATGGATAAAATTCACACAAATATTAGTCTAAAGTGAGATAAATAACCAAACTCACTGCCTCCTGGTGTCTAAATAGTCTCAGAACAACAGAAACCATCACTCTTTGACTTAATTATCATCTCACAGTAACAGACCAACACTTCTGTGTTCCCTCAGACCCCAGTCAGTCCAGGCAGAAGGTATCTGTTCTGATTCAGGTTCTTCTGGACGGTTCTTCCTGTTAAAAGCAGTTTTCCCTCTAACTGTCATCCCAGACTTGATGAAGGTGACATTGAATATCAGGTGCATACGGCAGGTTTTAATGAAGGTACTAATCCTGATACCATCTATCTGTAATTCAAAGGCCAGAAGTGGTTTGATGCAAATTTGTCACACAAGTCTAAAAGGATTCAGCACCATGTTGGGGTATTTAAAACTTTTATCTGTCTCTCAGGGGTTGGTTTGGACAGAAAGGCAGGTTGCTGGTCTGTACGGACATTTTTAGGATTACACAAGATAAACTGTACTGTGTTCGTTTTGTGAGTCTATTTTTCAAATAAATAAATCCCCGTTAGCCATTCATTCTACACGTATCTTGGTGTGTGTAAAACACAAAATGATGTATGTTTTTACTTTAAAAACTTGATTCACGCACATACTTTGTTATATATTTATTGACAGAGTCTGATTTACAACTTCAAAGTCTGAAATTAACCAAGAAAATGAATTTACAAGCTCCCAATGATAATGATTCTAAATTGAGCCTCTATCTGAGTTTAATCACAAACCCATCTGTTATCGCCCATCTATGATGTAGCTTTTCAATTAGCGTCTCCTACATTATCTCTTTACAGAGAATCACCAACCCAAAGAGATAAATGAAATTCATCCTTTAGTTTCATTACTGGGAAATCCTGTAAAGCTGGAAGCTAATGGTTGTTTCCATCGCTGGGTTTTAATGCAAACTTCCAGGAGTTTTTGGTCAACCACACCTAACTTTTAAGGTGCTTTGGATAAAAGCACCTGTCCAAAACACGAGCAAACCTTGGTGGTTTGGGGCCTATTTGATGATTATGGTCAGTTTGAAGAAGGATGAATATAAAACCTATAATGTTAAACTCGATTAACTGACTGATGATTCTGGTGAGAACAACTCTTCTAGGGATTAGGATTAGACTAGTTTAAAAAAAAAATAAAAGCAGGATTTAGAAGTTTGTCTTGGACCATCATTTAAAAAAAGTTGTCACAATCAGGAGGCTCCAGATCATTTTTCAGGATGTTCATCAAAATTGTATTCAGGCACCTTTTAAGCAGTTTCAAGGTCACTTTTCAAAACTTTCCAGCACCTAACATTTTTTATAGAGGTGTAACATTACAGAAAACACAAGTTTTATGCATTTTATGGGGGGGGGGGGGGGGGT
>SSNR01000053.1:2906108-2921258 GCA_006937965.1 Callopanchax toddi | reverse complement strand
GGGGGGGGGGGGGGGGGGGGTGTTAAACAGAGCCATGATGTTTAACCTACACCTGAAAACAACAGCCAGTGTCTATTTAATACAGTAGTGTAACATTGTTTTTACAACACTACAGGGCTCAAAACTGCCGTAGAAAAAGAAGTGCAGAGGACATGCCCCCCCCCCCAATACGTCCATGTGTCTCAGTGATCTTTCAGTCCTTTGCTTCTCAGCTCTCCAGTGCTGTTATTCTGTGTCTCTGCCTGTTTTCTCCCTATTTTCTTTTCTCTCTTCCTGTTAGAAAGATGGAATCAGTTCAGGGAAACGTTAGTAAAACATTAAAGAATCTGATAGTAAACAGAAAATGAACACAGCGTTAAGAAATGACTTTCCTTAGAATATTATATTGACCAGAATATAAGACAAGTTGTTTTTTTCCTTGAAAATAACATGAAAATGTGGGATTGTCTTTTAATCGATGCGATGACCCGACTATACCAGCAGAGGGCGCCAGTGTTTTGTAAACAGCAAAGCTGACCGGAATAGACTGGATTAAAAGTGGGTCAAATTAACAGAACGGAGGCAGAATTTCAACGCTAATTTTAAGATAATGGAGGTCAATGCAGCAGAGGCATCAAACAGCTGTCAGGCAGCCAGGAAATATGGAGTTATGGAGTGAAATGACCGAAGAAAGCACATCATGGCGATGACGTTCTGTGGGACGAGACGGGACTGCAGCGTGAGCCTGACTGTGTGAGCACAGCTGATCAGAGGACTCTGTGAGTAAAAGCCTCATGCAGACTTTTGATTTGACATGTCATGACCATGTTGTTTGACAGTTTGCATTACTATTAGGGATGTCCCAATCCGATCATGTGATCGGAAATCGAGCCCAATCACGTGATTTTAGACTAAATCGAAATCGGACGTTACCTCCTGATCTGGATTCGTTACTATATTACCAAGTTTCCTCCACACGTGCAGCTACAGCAAAATAAACGCCGCCTCACCCGGGACTCACTCTCCCCCTGAACGGAACTCGGTCCTGGGGGAGGTGGAGAGCACGCACAGCAACTCCTTAGCTCATCACTCCTACGCCCCCCTCCAGCTACACGCAGGCACGACACAACCTCCATCCCCCATCGGAAAATAAATTGTAGAGCGGTGCTAAGATAAGAAAAGCGCTTTCTGAGGAGGAGTTTTATGATTAAGTGTTGCGCCAAAACGCAATTGTCTCATTAAGAAGTTGAACAGAGCTGCTGCATTGAGAGCAGAGGAGGAAGCAGCGCAGGTCAGCAGGTGGAGTGAAGGAGAGGAGGTATGGAAAGCCATTTTAGTCCAATTTAAATAAATACTGTTATTAGGAAACAATTAATAAATACTCCATGAAATAAATAAATATCCCCCTTAAATAAATGTTGAATAAATGTATAAAATGCTGTTACTGATAAATAATTAATAAATACTCCATTAAATAAATTAAAACAAAATCCTACAGCAAACCCTATATATACTCATTATTTTTAACACATCTATAGTTATAGATTATAGTTATATTATATGACAGAGAGAGTTAGAGCTCTTGACAGCACACAGAAACAGCAACGTGTGCATCATGACATCACTTTGTTGGAGAGACCCTATTGGTTAAACGCTGGTAAAGTAGAAAACAGAAGCAGCTTGAAATGAAAGCGTGAGTATGTCTGAGGTCTGGAGGTGTTATGAAGTTGATCACAACATTGTAAAAGCATCGGACCGGGTCTCGGTATCGGCAGATCCTCAAAATCAAATGACTCAGACTCGGTCTCGAGGGCACATCCCTAATACTATGGTATTGTTTTGTTCATTATCTCCAGTGTCTGTAGTGTCTGACAGAACTCCACACACACTAGAATATGCATTAGAGATCTTTGTGATCACATTAATAGGCAAATATTAACGGTCCGTAAATAAAGATATTATTTAAACTACTTCCTCAAATTTTCAACAAAAAAAAAAGGTTATTTAAAAAGTGAATTTAGGTCATTTTCCCTGGAGATTAGTTTTCGTGGTCTTCCTATATTTGGGTCAATGTGGTAATAGAAATGTGTTTTAATACTGTGTTTCACATCGATTGTTTTCAGACACACCTGTCTCTGTTTAGTTTCCTCCTCCTGTCTCTTCCCTCCTCTCCTGTCTCTCTCCTAGTGACTGTCTCGGTTTTTTAAGGATCTGTAATACAGCTTAACGTTCGGAGTGATTTGCTCGTGTGCCTGAATTTGAAAATCCAACTCTAGAACTACTCATGTCAGATCAGAAGAGAATCTGCTTTCAAACGGTGACAAACTAGCAGCTCATTTTCAGCTATTTAAAATAAGTCATGTTGATGCATTAGAACTCTATATTAGCAGTTTGTAAACCTCTACATGCAAACTTTATCTTTAGTTTGCTTCAACTGAACGTCTGAATTACTATGATACTACTTGATGCTGCAGCAGCATTAACATGCATATTTGACTAAACTTAGATATGCTAAACCTCATGCTAAACTAGAGGTTTACAAACAGGTAATATAGCGTTCTAATGCATTAGGGTGACATTGTTGAGCAAAAGTTATTTTAAATAACTGAAATTTAGTTGCTGTTTGTCACTGATCTGCAGCAGTGTCTCTCCTGATCTAAGTCGTGAGTATTGCTTCCTGTTACCAGAGACTCCGCCCACCCTGTTAGTCTCAGATCAGCTGAGTGGAGAAGTTTCCAGATGATGTACCATAGCAACGAGGAGCAACATGCTGCATGACGGGCGAGCTGTTGCGTCATATTTAAAACATCCTATAGATGTACATAAACACAAAGAAAAGAACAAATTCTATGGTATAAATGCCCCACTTTCCCAGAATGCACTGCAGTGTGTGGTTGGGAATCTTTTCTTTATTACATCAGGTAGGTTTCAGGAGCTGTCACATTTAGACATGGGTTTTAAGCTGGTATTATTCAGCTTGTCTGTATCTGGTTCCCATCCTAACCTAAAAGCTGTTGGTATTAAAGTTGATCACTAAACAAAGAAGGATCAGCTCTTTAACTTTAACTAAACACAAAAACACGTTCTGTATTTCTCCTGCTTTTTGTGTACCTTAAACACATTCCTATCAGATCTGAGCTGAAAGTGCGGTCAAAAGAAACAAAACGCGTCCTCCGTCTCTGGCGGATGAAAGAGACAGGAGCTGCAGGATTTGCCGGAGCTACAAGATAAAAAGAGGCAAGCAGGACTAAAGGCCTGCCAAATCAAAGCAGCCACCAATCTCATCGAGCACATGCACACAGTCACCCACGCTCCATCAAAAGGTGGAAGTGGGCCAACATGCTTGGTGGCCACGTTGACCCCTTGTCTTCTCAGGTGTCTATTAGCTGAGACAGAGGGGGGAGGAGGACGGAGCAGACTGTGTGGCCTCTGGCTCTGTCAGGACTGCTGTGTGTCGCTGCTGCTGTGGGACGACGACAGGACGGAGAAATACGTTAGCTCTGGGTCAGGCAGGCTGCTGATGGGAGGGAATATCAAACAGATTTTTTTCATCAGATGTAAACTTACAGTAGAGCTACTTTGTCATTTCTAGGTACAGTTTACACACTTAAAGAGACACATCTAAAACATTCATAACTTGAGCTAGGATGCTACACAGTTCTCTGTAATGAGTATTAATCCTTTAAAGGTGTGGTTTACTCATTTTTTATACTTTTGCAGTGTTCTCTAGTGTAAATTAATGCCTTATGAGTCATTTTTATAAAGAAAAAAGCTATGATGCTTCTATTCTCTGATGCAGAAGTTTGATGATTCAGAGCTGTGCTTGAAACAGCAGGTTTCCTCATTATTATATGTAAATGATATGCACAACCCTCGCTTCTGATTGGCTTTACGTTTTTGATCCCGAAATCCGAGGGCGAAGGAGAAATATTAGAGAAAGAGCTTCCTCAGTAGCCTGGCAAGCCAGACTATGTATATGTGGATATATACTTATGGTCTAGTTTACTAGGCTACTTCCTCAGTGTTTGCCAATGAATGTTTCAGAATGGTAATACCTACATGTGAACTTATATTTTCTCCTAAAAGAGCAGAATGTCCTGCTGTGACACCCAAACAGAGGTGAAATCAGACTGTAGGAGTTTCTATGTTAACATTAGCATGTGTGGCTAACCACAAAGACCTCAGAATAACTGCTAATATCGCAGCAAAAATATGTTATGAACTCACCAGACAGCTGCTTCAAGGCTTTCTCCTGCTTGGTGCAAAAACGTAAATGTGACACTTCTTTGTTTTGTTTTCTGTCTGGTTTTTATTCATATTTCTTTTTATATTTTGGATGTTAAAATTAATTTATTTGTTCATAAGTATATAGATTTAGGTATTAACCATTGCTGATTTATCAGGTCAGAAAGTGCATAAATCCATTGGTTAATTCCATAAAGTCGTTTTTTTTCTTGTGTGGTCGACCCAGTCACATATTGTGAAGGAATCTAAAGAATAAAGAGTCTGTGCTGCTAGTTTAGAGTCGTCAGACGTCGTGTGGTGGGAAGAGTGACAGCTGCCTCCTGGTGTGGGCAGGAGTTCAAGGCTGCCTGCTCACACCTTTCTGGTACGTATACATAATCCTTTGATGAATTATCAGTGCTCTGTAGTGCATTTACATCACCAAGACGCTCCTTGAGTTATCCACAAAGAAAAAACAGGAGAAAAGAGTCTTATTGATTTCAGCTGCATCGAGTAGAAAAGATTTCCTGGAGCTGCTGTGAATGATCTGGGTTGAATTCTGGCAAGTACCTCATTCACATTCATCCGAAATCACCTTTACAAGGACCAGTTCTCAGAATCACATCATTATGTGGATTTGTTGTTGTGGTCAGAGGTTTGCATGCAGTCATCATGACCATGAAAGTTAGAATAATTTGAGTATTCGAATGATTGATTTGATCTCAGTTGGTGGAGTGATTATAGAGCAAACATCATCAATGATTTATAAAAACAAGATGTTAGATTTAGCTCTATTTTGCTAACTGCTATGACAGAAATAGAAAGTGAAGTGAATGCTCTCTACATCGAACAGCAGGAATGTCTATCTCAGAATATCTAGAAGAAGCTTGAAGGGATGTTTGGGTCACTTTAAGAATCAGTTACTTAACTACAGTTAAGACAACACACCACTAGTGACGTCACTCAAAGGTATTGGAAACAGGAAGTAGTCCTCTGATCAGAGCAACACTCATGACATGATCCTACTGGAGACTTTTCAGCCAAACAGTGACACATCTAATTTCCAGGTATTTAAATGAACTTTTGCTCCAAAGATTGATACGGATGCATTTGGACACTATAACCTGTTTGTTAACCTCTTCAATTTTGTATCAGACATTTGTTTCGTTTGTTTTAACCTAACAATGTTGTAAATACTGTACTATGTTACTGTACATTCTGCAGCAGCATAAACTACATACAGTAAACTGCCTCAATGATTTACAAAAAAACTGGTTTCACAAGTTTGAAAATATCATTTTTTCCCCTCTTATTAACATTGGGGTCAAAATTAAACATATGGACTCAGGAACATTCACACCACTAATGTTTGGTTAAATGTCTCTTAGCAACTCCTGGTCTACCCCATATTGCACTTCAACCATTGGTTTTGTATCCATCAACATGCTACTAGCATCAGTCTGGTGGTTATTGGACCTCGCTTCTTGGTAGATTTGGTGTTGTTCATTTTAAGTGATTGGCTTCCTGATGCATTTATGGTTTTTAATGAAAAAATCTTACATTTTCAATAGGGCTGAGGTCAGAGCTTAGGAAATGTATTATCACAAAATCCTGATTTATCCAATCAGAAACCAGCTCTGATGTGTGTCTGGGGTCATTGTTCTGTTGAAACACCCAACTGTGTCCACGTTTCAACCATCTTGCAGGTGAAGTTGAAGAATCTGTTGTTGGTCTTCCCTCAGGGCACTAATACCATAATGCTTCCTCCAAAATGCTTGACAGTTGGTTCAGTGTTCTTACATCCTCAGCTCTTCCTAACTCAATTATTTTCTTTTTGAACAACAAACTAAATATTTTCTTCATCTGACCTATAAGTTTATGTTTCTATTTTATTTTAGTTTAGGGTAATTATTATATTTTGTTGCATTTTTATTCACTTATCCAGGGTTAATGCACTGACGTGAAAATCTAATTTGAGACATTTTCAAGAACTTGTACGGTCATTTTTCAAGAGCACCTTACTCTAGTGATGATTAACCTTTTTTTAGCCAGGAAAGTACCATTGAGTTACAGAAACTCTTTTACAAGGGAGTCCTGGGTTACCACCTACAGTATAGGGCATGTTGTGATCTGTGGGGGAAACCGGAGTACCCGGAGGAAACCCACGCATGCATGGGGAGAACATGCAACTCCACGCAGAAAGGCTGCAGCCGGAATTTGAACCTGCGATCTTCTTGCTGCGAGGCAACATTGCTAACCACTGCGCCAACATGCAGCCCAAACTCTAAATATTTGTTCAAAATCCATTCATCCATCAATCAGTTTTCTTCAGTAATTTATCCAGTAAAGGAGCTGGTCTGTAACTCCATGGGTCTCCAGGTGATAGGGGTTAGCCTGGGACAAGCCACCAGTCCAACACAGGGACACACACCGACAAACCAGACAACCATTCACACACTTACTTCATTTAAAGGCAACCAACAATTTGTGAAGAAAGCAGAAGTGGGGGATAACTTTTTCACATCTCAAGAGCCACGGTCCAGAGGGAGTGAGCGTGTCCTGGGTGCAGCATGAGGACTCTGGACTCAGAGCCCCCAGACATGATCCCGTCCCCTGATCCAGGGCTCTCACTGCCATTCAGATAAGATAAGGTCACAGGTAACCTAACATGCATGTTTTTGGTCCATGCAAATCCCATGCATGCAGAGAATATGCATGACTCCAGCGCTACCAACTGCACATGCTCAGCATGAATTTTATTATTTAAAATTCATGTATCGTAAAAGTAAATGTTACAATGCTAAAACAAATTTCAGTATCAGTTTCAGGCACTATATTACAAATTCAAGCACTTTCAAAACCTTGAAAACAACACATCAAATCTCAAGCATTTCTGAAGATTTTAAGCCCCCTAGTTTATAACCTTTACTACAACAAATAAACAAAAATGGAAATGGTTACTTCTTTCTTGGTGTGGAAGCTAAAGGGTTAAGAAATGGTGAGTACGCCCATCATGTAGGATAAACCGTGAATATGATGCAGACAGACAATAATAAAGAGCACGTCTAAAGTGACGCATCACACCTTTGCTGACAGACAAAACAAGAAAGCTTTCAGTGAGTTCTCCCCTCATGCATGTCAGACGACGCCTGCACATACATGACGGGGACGTTTCGCATCGCTGTTATTCCAATTAGCTGCTTTCAAACTTGGGTAGCTCTGCGTGCTTGGCTGTAAAAAAAAAGTTCCATCTGTTTATGTATCACAATTCCATGTTTCTCATAGCAGCTTTCACAGGTCATTTAACCTGCCAGGGGGGAGTCAAGCCTCCAAAAACAACTCTGTCGTCACTGTGTGTTTGTAGACGGAGGCTGCGTAGTGATGAAGGAGTTGTGAGATGCAGCTGTTCAAAGTGACAAGACCAACATATTTTAGCCATCTTCTGGGTGAGTTGCATCTGCTGCCGTCATTGGCTGAGTATTTTTAGCACGAGGGACTTTTGATGATTTGATGAGGATTTCAGTGTAAATTTTCTTTTCCAGGAGGGATGACACGGAGCTAATCTTGCAGCGAGACAGATCGTCGGTTTCACGCTCAGAGAAACGGCACCGTCCAAATTCCTCAAACATGTTCACAAACACAAACAGGCTAAGGCGGTGATTGCCACAGACGTGGAAATCATCTAGCTTAATTAAACGCCATCATCGCAATTAGACTGACAGATTTAGGCACACGTTAAACACACACAGATGAACATACACCCCATCTGCACACAACAGACTTGCTTTACTTAGATTTACCCAAACCTGATTGGACTGTTTATTTAGAGTCGAGCTGCTCGTTTTCTGCTTTTGTTTGTACTGTAACTGAGTGTCACAGGATGGCGACATTGTTGTGGGAAATGTATCACAGTTAGCTATATCATCACAGTGTTAAAATGTGTCCTGCAAACAAAAAGTAGCATTACTCCATTTTCCAGGTGAGTAGACGATTGTTTTTGACGGTACCAGATACGTTTAAGTAGTATTCAACTTCATTTTTTTATTTCACATATTTAAAGGGATACTTGGGTCATCCTGAAGTGGTGCTCTATCAGGTATTTATATACTGTAAGACCACACCCACTGAAGACTGAAGGAAGTAGTCCTCTGACTGGAGCACTAGTCAGACTGGGAGAGACACTGCTGCAAATTGACGACAAACAAGCAGCTAATTTTTACGTTTTTAGAACAATTCTTGCACAAAAATGTTGTCCTGATGCGTTAGAATGCTGGTGCGCTTTGTTGGGGGAGTGGGGGTGGGGGTGTTGGGGATTTCCCCCTCTTCTGGTCAATCATTTTTTATCCTTGGGGGGACAGGGTCCTTTGTTCTCCACCCTGGTCCAGTCCAGGGAGCGGGGGTGTGTCCTGGGTGCAGAGCCAGCACTGCCTTGTGCACCCTGACCACTTGGCCACACCCCCTCTCCCAGGACCGCAGACCTTGCACTGTGAAAATGGACCCCTTTTTGCCACAAATTGCACACTGATAATTAGGGATGGGAATTGAAAAGATTTTTACGATTCCGATTCCATTTTCGATTCTGTATAACGATTCAATCCTTTATCGATTCTCTTATCGATTCTCATTTGGAAAAAAAGAGAACAAACAGATCTATTAGCTTCAAGCTGGTTTATATCTTATCTTTTAGTAAGATACAAGTTTAGAAGTAAGATGATGACCTTATACATCCAACAGTGAGGTCTTAAGAAAACCAGAGCCTCGGGTCACAGGGTGCCCAGAAAAAAAATTTTCTAAGTATAAAATAACAATAAAATATTATTTTGTAGAAATAACATAAAATACAACATAAATTATTCTGTGCAATTCCACAAGAATGTAACATTTCAACTCTCTTTTTAA
Organism: Callopanchax toddi; assembly: GCA_006937965.1. Lineage (NCBI taxonomy): Eukaryota > Metazoa > Chordata > Actinopteri > Cyprinodontiformes > Nothobranchiidae > Callopanchax > Callopanchax toddi. Next base: position 2,912,156 of record SSNR01000053.1, on the reverse strand, counting down.
AAAGGATCTGAGCTGAACACACAAAATTACATCAGCCAGCAACAAATACAACTCAAGTCAAGTTTAATGGAATTGTGCAATTTTGCAACCATCAACTATGGGAAATTAACAATTCTTCTGCAGAAAAATGAGCATATCTGCTTTTTCAGGAAGGATACCTGATCTTTCTGGACTTATTGTGTCTCCAGCTGTGGAGAACACCCTCTCAGACAGGTAGGGCTGTGCGGTTATGACGAAATATTTCATCTGGACGATAGAAAATGTCTACCGTCAGATAAAAAGCTCTATCGTTTAAGCCACGATAGAAGTTTTACAGCATAATGCACTTTACGGGATGTTCATGAACGCACCGCGCAGCGACACATAAACAAACATGGAGGCAGACGGTAGTGGACGCGTTTTAGACCAGGGTCAACAGGATAACCAGCTAACTCAAAATGAGGAGCTTGTACCTAAAAGAGGGACAACTTCTGTCTCATGGATGTGGTTTAAATATAAAAAGACCGACGTGGACCAGACAGCAGCTGTTTGTAAAGTTTGCCGGCTCTCGGTCCCAACAACGGACTCCGACGCCACTAATATATTTTATCACCTGCACAAAAACCACGTCAAAGAATACAGAGACAGTTAAAGAGCAAAAGCTGCAAGAGCAGCGTCGAGTGTTGGAGTAAGAGCTCAGAATAAACTCCAGACGCTGATCAGGTTTTTACCTGCAGCACGTCATGTAGCTGCCAGCTGAGTGGAATGGAAGGAGGAGGTTACTGCTGCTGTTACCAGGCACATCTACAAAGATATGGCTCTAATCTACACGTGGAGAAACCTGAGTTTAGTGACTCGTGGTGATGTAGTCGCGCCGACTGGAATTTATTTTATTTTATTTTTTGCGCCGACTGGAATCGATAAGGGGATCGTTAGCAAAAATGGCAAACGATTCCAAGGGATTGAAACACTGGGAACCAGTTCTCATTAAGAACCGGTTTTCGATTCCCATCCCTACTGATAATACCTGATAAACCTCTAGTTTGTATGAGACCATCTGTCTTGTATCTCATTCGTTGTTTGGTTAAAGCAAAGAGACTAAAGTTAAATGATGTCTGCAGGACAAAAACATGATGCACCCAGAGATTCGGACTAGAAGACTGTGCAGGACTTCCTGTTTAGTTTCTGGTCTCAAGGAGGATGTCTCAGCATGGGTGGATCACCATGGTAACGGAGACTGCTCGGTGCTGGTTCTGAGCTTAGATTTTGGACCGAACTGTGTGAAAAGCAGAACTTGTTCATTGATTCTGATTTTTAGGTAGAAAAATGAGCCTGAAACAACATTTGGATGTCGTCATAGTTCTGTCAAATCCTAGAACATTTAAAGTGAATGTCTAATAAAAAACTCTGCCCTCATCTTCAGAACCAATCAGGACGTTGATCAGATGTTTTATTCAAACACATTAGAAGGTTCATTTGTTTTGGTTTACCTGTATTTCTAACCAAAAACACCCTGTGATCTTCAAAGCCCTTAAGTGGAAACACCCCCAGAGTTTCATTTTTTCAGGTTAATTTCCTTCTTTCTGTTTTAATAGTTTCTCACCAGCAGCTGCTTGCTTACAGGTAAAGTTCTTCTTATCTCAGCTCCGACCACAGTGTGTGTCCTGTGTGTACAGCTGACTGGGACAGCTCAGGGAGATGTGGATGGGCGCCGTTGGAATATTTTAAAATATAAACTAAGAATTCTTATCTGCACCAGAAGAATATTTCCTAGAGCAACTATAAAAGCTTTCATGAACTGGAGTCAGAGCTTGAACTGCTCTCATGTTTGAATGAGAGTAAGACTGGGAAAGTGGACAGTTATTAGAGAAAGTTGTAGATTAAAGTGTTTCTGTGGGACTGAAAGGAGATAGAGGAAGTGAACGTTAGCAGCAGAGCTTCAGGCGGTGGAGTGTGGGTTAGACGTTTCATTTCTAGGACTAATCAAACATCTTTTTAATTACCACTTCCAAAGAAATGGCTTCCAGTCAGCCATTTTGGAACGGCAGGCTGTTGGACTGAGCTTTGATGGTGTTGACCGCTTGGCTCAGGATGTCTTTTCTGCAGAGGAGAAGAGGTTTAGTAGAGCTATCAGAGCGCACTATGTGTGTATAAACAGATCTTTTTAGATTTTATTTGGGATGTGTTTTTTTATTAAAACTTATCATTGCAAAAGGAATTTTCACAAAAGAAAACAGTCACATTTGGATTGATGGATCTGCTGAAGCTGATGGAGAATAGATGGATTATACAAAGACTAGCTGAAGGAGGAAGTTCAGAACAATTATGCTAAATCTCTATTTGCTCATGAAATAAATAAAGTACTTCCTTATTCATTTTTCATTGTCATTAATTAGATTTTTTTGCCATTTCTATGTCAAGTTTCTGTGTAAAAATATTAATGACATCTTAACTCCTTTAAAGGGCAGTTGACCATATTTGGTTGCTTGTGCATTGAGGGGTTTTAAAATAACTTATGAAGATTTTATTAACATTATATTTTTTAAAAACACTTCATTAACAACCAAGGCTAAGATTTATGTGGGTCAGGAACAGAACTGTTTAAATAATCAAATGCAACGATGTGGCAGATGGACTAAATATATGAAAGGAGTTGTATTTTGTAATCACGGCAACCAGACCTACAAGGATGTAGGTGCTCCAGAGTCAAAAGTGTTACTCCTGATGTTAGGACCACAAGGTGTGAAACAGCATCTACACAAAAAGTTTACAGAAACAAGGTGTCAAGTATAACAATGTTTTTATTATTTTATTTTTATTTTATCCTAAATTAAACTAAGCTTTGTACAGAACCAAATGCAAGCACCACTGCTAAATAACAGCCACAGCCAAAGGGGGACCGCAGCACAGTTCTGTGGCCCCTGAATGTCGGTCAGATGTGGATTTTAAAGCTGATTTCTGATCATCTGCAGCTGCGCCGCTCTCCAGGGTTCTGGAGGGACAGGAAACAGAGCGGGAGCCAGCTTACGGAGTCACTGTCCGAGGTGCTGAACCAAATGGGCAGAAAACAGCGCTGTATCCGGCTTCTACCGGTGCTGTCTGGGGTGCTGTGCATTTGGACACTGTATCACCTGGTTCTGTGGTGAAATGTGAGCCTGCCTCCTGAACAGGGTGACATTTTCCTTGCAGACCTCCTGATCAATTGAGGATTTCCCCTGTATTCACCTCAGTACAGTTGATTAGATTCCCTTAACTTTAAGATAAGTTGTTTTGTCCCATTTTTTGGCGTAGAAGGTAGATGATGGCATCCTCCACTCCCACCTTCTCAGGGTACATGAACTGCACAAGGTCAAGGGCAGGGTGAACCTGAGGCTGCAGGTGGTGTAGGAGCAGCCGCTCCATGGTCTTCATGACGTGCAAAGTCAGGGCGACTGGCCTGAAGTCGTTGAGCTCACCAGGAACTGGGATGATGCAGGGTGTTTTCCATAGCTGAGGGACCTTTCTCTGATCCAGGCTCAGGTTGAAAATGTGCTGCAAAGGGACGCTGAGCTCTAGTGCGCATGCAGTCCTTCAGAAGTCATGGGGAGACTCCATCTGGACCTGCAGCTTTACTGGGACTTAGTTGTCTCAGTTCTTTGCACACCTGGTCTGCTGTGATCAAGGAGGTAGGAGGAAGAGGATTCACCTCTGTACTGGTGTCAGCTTGATTGGAGAGGGGACTAGCAGAAGGGGGTGGGGCAGAGTTTTGGGTTGAGTTATGGTCAAACTTGGTGAAAAAGTTGTTCATCTGGTTTGCTTTTCCCACCTCTCCCTTAATGGTGGCCCCCTGCCTGGAGCTGTAGCCTGATGGTCTTCATCCCATACCTCCTTCAGCCTTATTCTTGTACTGCTTCTCTGCCTCCCTGAGCTGGACTTTGACTTCCTTCTTTACAGCAAGAACAAAAAATTTAGTCTTGGCTGTTCATGGATTAGCCGTTAGCTCATCAGTCCTGATAAATGTTAGCTCTATTTCTCTGAATTGAGGCTGTTCAGAGAGATGTTTACAAAAGGTAAGATGTTGATGTCAGAAAGACACTTTAACAAAGGAAGCTGTGCCCACTCTGACTTCAAAATGGCTGAAATCAGAGCGGGTTAGCGTAGGTTGAGGAGGACCCAGACAGCCTCCCCTCTGAGTCCAGACGTGCCACACCGTTTGGACTCATGCACACGTTTGTCCACCTGTGTGTGTGTGTGTCTGATTTAAGTGTGTTGGCAGGGCTGCAGCCGTCACACTGTGCCTGTTCATCAAAGCCGTGCTCCCAGACAACCTTGTCGCCTGGCAACACCAGTGAGGTTCACCAAAGGGAGACTTAAACCAGATGCTATGGAGAGAAAACAGCTCCTCCTGTGTTTTTTTTTTTACCTTCTTCTTTCTAACCTGTGGCCTGCAGCTCAGTAAAAATAAATCCAGCTCCGTAGAGATAAAAGACTGCACTCTCCATCCGGACCTCCATCACCCTCCACCACGTGCATCCATACTGCAGGCGCCATGATCGAAATGCGTCTTCATTTTAGAGCTGTTACACCGTAGAGCTGCAATTACCCACTGATGCCTGCTTACTGCCGGGCAATCAGCACTCCATTAGCCCCTCCACACTTCAGCCCTAAGACACAGTGACATCCACACACACACACACACACACACACACACACACACACACACACACACACACACACACACACACACTCCGGTTCTGGAGGGGGCACAAATCATTCCTGACTGCTTTCCTTGCTATTCTGGTTCTTCCAGCTTTATTTTTTAAACCCCAGTCCTTAAAATAGTGCTCCCTCTGTCGCTTCTACCTCCTAAAGGAACAGAGGTTTTATTTTCTTCCATTTTTAACATATCCTGGCAGAGTAAACTGATCATGTAATGCAGCGCCTAAGGTACAGTAGAGAGTAAATGTGTTATTCATGGCCAAAGGCATTTCGATCACGTTAAGTGGAAAATCTGCTGCGCAGAAGTAACCTGGATGCTGGTGCTGCTGCAGAGAACACAAACAGACGCACGTGCTCGAGTACACTGAGAGGAGCGCGTTTGTAGATCAGTGCACAGCGACGCAGGAGCACCAACAGTCGAAACGAGTGGAGTAAATCTACTCTCTGCTAGAAACACTAAGGGGACTTTCACTCCTACAGTAGCCCAAATATCTCGAACCAGTGCTGCTAGATCTGGAGAGAGAAACCAGCAACCAGGACTGAGGAGCAGTCCAAAAAAAGAGTCCCACCCACCTGCAGTGAATGATGGATAGATGGGCCTTTTTGAGCATTTTATGCTGGGAACACAGATAAATATATTCATTGTTTCATAGAGTATTGTTTTTGTTAGCCATCTTAGTTTTAATCTTAGCCGTTTGGATAAAAAATGCTGATTAGTTTTAGTGACATTTAGTCATTTACTGTATGTATGGGATAGTTTTAGTTGACAATCTTATAGGTCCCATCAATATAAATTAAGTTATAGGATTTCAGACCAATCAATCAATCAATTCATAAGTACCATAGGCTTCTTTGGCATTAAACAGGAAAAGTAACAATAAAGAACCAAAATGAACAAAACTACAAAAAACAAAATATTAAATCAAAACTTTTTTATTGGTCTAATGTTCGGCCATAATGATAACAAAGACATGTTGCTGTTTAGTGAATAGAATCACTAATCAGGTCTTAAAGCTGCACTCAGCAGGTTAATGTAGCTTTTAATGTTTTTTTTAATGCCTCTTAACAACGTTCTAACATAGTATAGCTATAAATATATTGTAGAGATAAAAAAAAACCCTGGAAGAAGTCAATAAAGTAGTTGTCCAACAGTTCTCTAAAAACTTCAGCCAATCAGATTGGACAATCCGGCTGTCTGTCTCACTGAAGCGCTGCACTTCCTCCCTGCTTGGATCTGCCATTAATTCGCCCGGGCGCATTTTTCAGCTGAAAATCCCAGAAGTGAGAGAAGGACAGAAACCGCCAGGTGTTAGCGCTTCCATTTTAGGAAAAAATACCAGAGTCCCCCCCCCCCCAAAAAAAAAAAAAAAA
>SSNR01000053.1:2895048-2906098 GCA_006937965.1 Callopanchax toddi | reverse complement strand
CCCCCCCCCCCCAAAAAAAAAAAAAAAACACTTTTTCAGCTAGCAGAAAACTAAAAACATTTGGAGGTGAAAAGAGGAAAAACCTGGGGGAACCTTTCTACGGCTGGAGTTTTGCTTTGTACAGTTACCGTGGCAATGCATGGTCCCATGTTGGGGAAAGGCTGGCCTACGGATTATACCCGACGGGAGGGGTGAGTGCTCTGAGACGTATTTCTGTTAAATAGCTAGCAATACCTAGCTTGTTTACCAACCTGCTACTGTATGTGCAGCTTTAAGCTTATTAGCGTAGCATTAGCTCATCAGTGTTTTGAATGGGCAAATGTAGTGCCACATTGTTCTCATAAAAAATGTTTACAAACTTTTATTCCTGGATATTAGCAAATTCAAAAAAGGTGTAGCATAGCATAGCCTCCTTTTTCATATAGCACTTCAAAATAAATGAAAGGAACAAAGTAACGTAAACTTAGATAAACACAAAAAAGAAACCATTACAATAAGATGCAAACAAACAGTTAAAAGGTCAAAAGAGCAAGTACAAGATTAAAAAAAGATAAAAAACATGTGTGTCTCTTCTGACTCTTGAATGAAGGTTAAAGAATAAAAGTGTGTCCTCAAACGAGATTTAAAGCAACAAGTAAAGGAGCAGGCCTGAGATTCAATGGGAATTCATTCCCCAGTATAGGAGCCAAGGCTGAAAAAGGATTTGAAACATAACAACCTGTTAGGCTGTAGGATCAGGTCTATGTTGGACAGATTCTGGATCTGGAGCTAGACTACTAGACCTTTGTTTTATAGTGTGAACGTGATCCAACACAACAACCACCTGTACATCATAAGTTTGAGCTGAACGCCCTCCTGTAGACAGGTTTGCAGGGGTGGCTTGGGATGGGGGGGATTCAGTGCCCCAGGGACACCAAGCTTAGCCCTCCTGTGGCCCCCAGCTAAGTGCTGAGTCTCAAGCATTACAGACAAATACTGTTTCATGTTGTCACTGAAAAAATAACCAAGAGATCAAAGTATTTTTTACAAATAGTTTTATTTTGAATCTTGTTGAAGTTATTGCGTACAAATCAACTGTAACTGAATTGCTGTTATTATTGCTGTAATTATACACACAATTTTGAAATATTTAAAGACAGTGTCTGTAGTTTTTTGTTTAGAATGTGCCCGTAACTTTGGCCCCAGCCTGCCCCCCTCTAATGTTGGTCTAGAACTGCCACTGCAGGTTTGCATTGCATTCTGGGATGAAAGTAGCTTCCAAGCAGTTTCTAGCTAACCAAAAATAAACTGAGGGGTCATGCAGACAATCAGCAGTCTGCCCTTATGGAAAAAAACACATGAACTTAACATGTTTTTTTACATGTGAACCCATGTGCAAAAACATGTGACCACATGGGAACACATGAACATGTTAAAAGTGTTCCAAATTCACACGGGAAACATGGGTTGCACATGTGTTTTACATGTTAATTTAACATGTTTTTAGATGTGAAAACATGTTCTTTCTCCCCATGTGAAGTTCACATTTTTTTGTTCCAAATTCACACGGGAAACATGTGAAAAACATGTTTTTTTACATGCAGTTCACATGTGTTACACATGTTCTCACATGTGATGTCTACATGTGAAGTTCATGTGGTTTTTCTGTAAGGGTTACCTCACTGATATTTGAGCTGATGACTAGAATTATCAGCTCTGACTCTTAAAAACAATAACGAGTTAAAACAGTTGTTAAATGACTCAGAGAAAGGTTAGAGGGCTACTGCAGCTCAGGATCAGAACTCAGCACCTTCTTCCTGTATTTACTCCTGGTAGCCCCGCCTCCAGTGAATCTGACCAATTAGCAGACTGAATGTTCTCACCTGGTTTGTTGTGGTGTTTTTTCTTTTGTTTACAATTTGCTGTGTAAAAAGAATCCAAACGACAGGAAAAATCTATAAAGTAGTAAAAGTATGAGCTGATTCAGACCAAAGGCCTGAGCTACTTCTTTCCATTTCTAATATCTACGTATGTTTTTCCATTTCTATGGTTTTTAAATCAACATCTTAACCCATTGATAACATGCTCATCCTCTATTGTCTGTCCATGCTTTGCTGATCATTCTCTTTCTCTAGGTGTGTGTTGTTGTTACTTGCTGCCCTTCATGCAGGTGAGATGAAGCACACTCCTTCACTTCTCTGTCTGTCAGTCTTTTGGGGATCTACGAACAAACGTTTAGCCCAGAGTTTCATTAGTCACACCGCTGACTCAGACGAGGAGAGGTTTCCTCTCAGATCTCTGACAGAGAGGGAAGTCTTCACATCTTCCAACTGTCTGGGTTGTTTCCTACATCTGGTAAGAATTTCATGTCAATACGTTTAGAAAAATATTTACTCAGAAAGTTGGTGACATGTTCAGTACTCATTCTACCCACTGTACTCTTTATGTGTCAGTCTTTTCCACCTCAGTGGTTTTCCTTCCTCTGACCACTTTTTGTTGATGCCAAGCTCTGCAGACAGTATCTAACAATACCTTTAGTTGCAGAGATGCTGTGACCCAGCTGCCAGTGCAGGTTGGCTCCTTTTGAATTCTCCCCAGTTCTTAAACTTGTTTTGCCATTGTTTTCCTCACTTCCGACAAATCAACTTCAAGGGCAAGGCATTGCCTAGCTGCCTAATATATTGCGCCCACTGCCAGGTGCCACTGTAACGAGGTAATCAATGTTTTCCCTTTCACCTGTCAGTGGTCATAATGATGGCTGATTGGTCTATTATGTGGCCTGATTGTGATTAAATGTTATCCACACAAAGCGGCTGAGAAGATTAAAATGACTGTTTTCAAAGTACCTGCAGCCCTTATGCCTTGTTATTGTACCTTGTTCACAATGTGTCGTGAAAACATTGTGTGAGTTCAAATAAAAAAAATACAGTTTGAACAATATTACCCAGCCATGAGTTGCTGAACTTCATCCATGGCTGAATGTTTTGAGAATGACACAAATAGTAATTTTCAAAAATTTAGGTGTCTCTGTTTTTACGATGGCAGTTCGCAAAAACTTCAGGATTAATTATTTGCAAACTCAGTCTTTGCCATTAAAATGAAGATTTCTTGTCTGATCCTCTCTTTAACACAGGAGAGTGTTTACAAAGATGGAGATCAGTGTCACACCGATCAACACTATAGCAGAGTGGATGCTGCAATAGGAGGCTGGTGCTAGAATCATTGTTCTTCCACTGTTTACTGTTATTATATGCAGTCATCAATGATTTGAACAGAAAAGGATTTGCAGGCTTCAATAAAAGAAGTTTTGTTTTTTTAAAGAAGGGCACTTACAAAAACCCACCCAGGACCAAAGCCACCCCTACAGCTGTACAGTTGGGATGGTCTGGTGTGATGAAGGACAGCAAAGAAGCCACTTATCTTCAAGAAAACCACCAGGGACAGACTGATGTTCTGGGTCCAGGGATTGAACTGATGAGGACTGGAGGACAGTTATTTTCTCTAATGGATCCTTTTTCTTATTGTTTGGAGCATCTGTAGGAAGGATTGTAATAAGGGTGAGGCTCCATCAGTCCTGCCAACAGTAAAGCATCCTGAGATCATTCATGTGTTGGTTGCTCCTCAGCCAGATGGAGTAGGATCTGGCTGCAGACTTCAAAATGGCGCCCAAAATGACGTCAGTACAATGACCGGAAATACATCGACCGGAAGTATGCCGCTACATCGGGAGGAAGTTGAAGTGTTTTCAAGCGATTAGGTGGCAATGCTGCTTTAGCTTAGCTTCCACCACATACACACATACTCGGCGGGATTTAGATAAGGTCTGAATGAGATTGACTTAATTTTCTTTTACCGTTAAATGCTTGGTGAGCTTTTCATACTTTTTCTGACTTCCGAATGGAGCCGGAGAGAGTCCCGTATGGTGTGAATGACTACGATAAAAAAACTGTCCCGATGCTTTGAAACGGTGGTGAGACAGCGGGAGAGGTGAAGGTGATTTATGAGAGCAGAGAGGTAAGTAGGGGTGAAGTTATTGAGAGCATCGCAGGTGATGAAGAGGTCCCGTTTGAATAAGCTGACTAGCTGTGGAGCTAGCCTCTGAACCGGGCCGTCTGGACATCCAGTCTTACATCCAGTAATATTTACATAAAACATACCTGATCAAAACAGCTGTCTAAAATTGGCTATAGCACATTGCGGCCTCTTGTGTGGATTATTATGCGATAGTGGTGAATATGCTGAGAAGATGTTCCATTTATAAAGCATAGAGCAATTAAAAGTGATTAGTATGCAAGTAATTAAAATAAACATTAGTCAGTGTGTGAACTAATGCTTTTGTGCATGTTTTTCAGGTGACAAAGTCCTGGAAAAACGGGAGGGATGAGTCGATATGCAGCTGAGAAAACCACGTTGCAGCAAATAAAAAATAAAACGCTTGTGAAATGGAGACGTTTTTTTTTTTACTTTCTTTCAGAGAACAGTGTTTTGGAAAACAATTTTTTGCTGCAGGTGAAGGAGCAGGAATGCTGATAAGTTGGTTTTCACAGTAGTTTAGTTTGGTGCATCCAGTATTTTATTACACACATCTTTGAAATTGTAATGCGGCTCATTTTTTCTATTTACCACTAGTTATTCACGGTAGGCCACAGCTTTTTTATTGTTGGAGCAAATATACATACTTTGCAAGAAAACACTGGTTAAAATTGGTAAAATATGTTCTTGTTATAAGCACTTCAATCTTACCAAAATGAAGATTTATTTTAAAGTTTGCAAAAGTTTAAGTTTGCGAGTCCGTATGGTTTTGAAGAGAAACAAATGCTAAATAAAAGTTTTTGTGGTAAAGAAAAAAAAAACTACAAAAAGTAATGGGCGCCATATTACTTCCAGTCGGTGTACTTCCAGTCGGTGTACTTCCGGGTTAGGTCGCCATCTTAAGACACCATTTTTGAAGTCTGCAGCCAGATCCTCTTGGCCAGATGAGTGGAATCACTCACAGTTTAGCCTCAGCCATGCATAAAGAATGGGACTGAAACGTCCTCCCAGAGGAATTCCTCCAACCATCCAACAATAGTTTGGTGATGAACAGCATGATGGAGTACCAGGGCATAAAGCTAAAGTCTTATGAGATAAACTTTGAAAATTTGAACGTATGTCCTGGAGAAACATTTTGACTCACGCAAAAACTTGATTGTAAAACACAAAGCAATAATTATGGTACACACATTCACACACTGATGGTAGTGAGCTACATTGTATCCACAGCTGTCCTGGAGCAGACTGACAGAAGTTGGATTGGCCATACATTTAGCGCCACCAGGCCATCCTGACCATCACCAGTAGGCAAGGTGGGTTAGTGTCTCGCCCAAGGACACAACGACAAAGTAACCCAGCTGGAATTGAACCAACAACAACTTTACCTACTGAACTATTGCTGCTCTATTATTATGAAGAATGAGCTGCCATCTGCCATGTTTGGACCAGACGTTGATAGACATCAGGGTGAGTTACAGAGGTCTTGAAGAAGAACCAACCCTGCAAATACTGACTGTTACTAATAAAATAAAACAATTATCAGTAAAAGCCTTGAAACTCAAACACTTAAAGTATTCAGTGTGCCATAGAAGCATCTGACATTAAGACATAAAAGAAATCTGAAGCAGCAAACTTGTGTGCTCTAAACTTTTATCTACGGCTGTCTGTTGGTGAACGAATGTTTCAAACAGTAAATCAACCAACTTAGTGAACCCACTTCCTCCTCCTACAGCACAGATTGTGTCTCCTAGTCTTTACTTTCTAGATAGACTCCTTTATGAGTTGGTTGGACGTTTTCTATGCTATTGGACATTGCTCCAGCCAGCCATATCTGCTTCATTTTCTAACTTGTTTTTGAACTCTAAGCCAGCACTTTTCTAGGAGAGTAAATACAACTTTTACTGTCTGCCTTTAGAGTCACGCTCCTGCACCTCCAGCTGCAACAGGAAGGTGTTCTGTTGATCTGAACGCTGTGTGTTACCAATAACTGAGAGGTTAAATATTTATTTACTCAGTAAAAATCCTTCTACTGATATGATTCTGTCATTCTGTATTAAAATAACCCTTTGTAAAATGATGAAGGCCCACCCTACTGACAACACCAAGCTGCAGCTAAACTGCAGGTCCATCATAATGGATAATGAGGACAAGCAAGCAGAAGACAAAACCTCTGAAACGAGACGTTCAAAGCATCGTTGATGTCTCATTCCTGTCAACTTAACTCAGAGGTACAAGCATGCTGGAAATCTCCTCATGTCCTGAGAAAGGCTCCTATTTCCTTCAGTAGATGCAGCAGTTATATTTAGGTATTCAGTCAACCCTTAAGAGTGCGTTGCATATCCCTGTAATGTCTCAATTAATGCAAATATCTGAGGTATGGCCTTCAGCTCGTCGTATGCTAATTCACATATTCCAGACTGTAGTATTCCATGAAGAAAAGTCCACAGGTTAATGTGAATTAATGCTGTGTGTGTGTGTGTGTGTGTGTTTGTGTGTGTGTGTGTGTGTGTGTGTGTGTGTGTGTGTGTGTGTGTGTGTTCAGGTCAAACGCTTCAGGTGGGAGGCAGAGAGATTAAATGGTGTTATGTAAGCTTGTTTAGCTCAGACATCAAAGATGGGTTTAATAAGTCATAAAAATAGATTCACAGTGTGACTCAACACAGCTGGACAATGTGTTTAGATGCTTTTGTTATGTGTGTTCACTTCCAGCGACCTGCAGCGTCATTGCTGCCTGCTGCCAGCAAGTAGCACATCATGTTTACGTCTTGTTTTATCTGCTAGCAAAAAAGTAATAAACAACATGATCGGTTTAAAGAAACCCTCAGAAAGTAATCAATAAATGAAGATATACAACTGATTCAAGATGGCCACCACAGGTAAAGACTTTGAGCTAAAGTTGGATTTGGTCATAGACGAGAATCTTTTACTCCACGTGATCGGAATGTTAAAGGGAGGTTTGGGCCAACAGTCAGGACCAGACTCACCGGTGACATCATTCAAAGTGGGTGGGGACTCTAGAAACAGAAAGTGGTCCTCTGACTGGAGCTTTGACTGGGGGGTTGATACATTACAATACACTGTGTCACAATTGAAACATATCAAATGTAAAAGGGAGAAGGAAACTAGAATGAAAACACCTGACAAGAGTTGGTTTACTATTTGTAAGACGATAGCAACCACTTCAAGTTCTGACCTTTAGAGGGAGTTTACATGGAAAAATGTTGAGATTTTTTATTACACCTAGAGTTAAGGAACTGCAGAGTAAAAATATGGAACATGGCTTATGTTGGAGGAAATGTGGACAAACATCAGCTGGTCACTTCCATATTTTTTGGGGAGTGCCCCAAGATCTTCACCTACTGGACGAAAATGGCAGCTGATGACTGGAATCCAGCTGGAGGAGAGTTTCACTGTTCTTTAGCTGAGAGACAGGACAGGTTGTTATAAATACAAGCAGCCTGTAAAAGGGTCATAACAACAAAGTAGTTAATTGAGGAACCACCAACGTTTTCAGACTTGATGGATGTTATAAACAAACTATATGGAGGGATTGATTGCTTCCCTTACCTTAGAAAAATGTAAATACATTTGGGGAAAATGGAAATCTTTTCTTAGTATTTCCTGATTATGTAGCAAATATTTTTTTCTAATGACGTTGGTTATTGTGTGAGGGTTTTTTTTTTCTTCTTTTTTATGTTTATGTTTGTCTTTGTTTCAGATTAGTTTACTGTGGTAAATGGAATATAACTAATAAAAAGATCCTATTTAAAAAAACAATGGAAACATGGATTCAGTGACAGAATTATGTCTGTAGCTCGCAGGCCAGAAAGATGTGTCCGGATTCGGCCTGCGGGCTGCCTCTTTAGTACGGTAGTACCCCTACTGTAGATCAAAAGCTGATAGATCACCACTTCAATAATGACCTTTATATCCCTTTAACACTTTAACCTCCACAACAAGAAAAAAGCTAAACGAAAAGCTCATTTAGGCATTTCTCTTCTGGGGCATCAAATGTTCACCTATAATGTAATCATATGTAATCATAATGATGTGAAAATGATGTATGGCTATAACATTTTTACTGATACATATTCATATATTTTTATAATTTTTTTAATTTAGTTTGCTTTTCAGTCCAATTCAGTGCATGTTTATTAGGATACAAAGACTCAAATATCTTCAACCAAGTCAGTAACCTGCCATTTAAAGGCTTAAAGGGTTGATTGTTTTCTTGTTTTTTTACTTTGTTAAAGTGATAATATGCAACTTTTTCATATTTTTAAATATTTTCCTTGAGCCAGTCTGTGCTAATATGACCCTTTACAGAGTTAATGAAAAGTCACTTAGCCCCATCTGGTGATTACAGCCGGAATACCACGATTGCAAGATCTCCATCGCCATCACGGTACCCAGGAAGTCACGAGGGTTAGGCTAACCCTATGTGGCTAGCTGTTATGCTAGCGCTGGAGTGTTTTTAGCTCATGATTCCTGATTTTTTTCAATCTCTCCTTGCTTGAACACAGCTGATTTCTTTAAAAGGAGTAAATAACCGCTCCTGTAGAAAGCTATGAAGGCTGAGGAGACATTTCAACACGTAGATTTAGCAGTTTAGAAGCAAGAACTATGGGTTACTTTATTTAATGCAGTGATTTAAAACGGACACCAGTGGGCGCCCAAAACAAGCAAAACTGCATATTATCACTTTAAAACAAATTTGAGTCCATCAATAATCAGGAACAGGATCTGGGTCACTCTTTTTACAGTGAAGCTGCTGGATTTATTTGAATTTTATGAATGAAGTCTGCTTTTTAGCAAGTCAGGGAGGGTTTGTGGTTCTATTTACCATCAAATTTAAAGAAAAGCAAAAATTCTGCTTAATTAAAGACACATATTCTGTGATGAACTTAATATTTTCGATTTAACATTGAGTTTCATTTATCTGCATTATTTATTAGGCTAAACATTAGTAAAAATGTAAATGCTTGTTACTTGTGCCGACAAAATTACCGTTTTGACCCGAACATGAGATAAGGTTTTTCCTTGAAAATAATGTGAAAATGTGGGATTGTCTTATAATCGGTGTCATTACCTGACCACACCAGCAGAGGGTGCCAGTGTTTTGTAAACAGAAAAGCCGACTCAGACCGGAATAGACTGGAAAAAAAGTGGGTCAAACTAACAGAACGGAGGCAGAGTTTCAACGCAAATTTTAGGACAATGGTGATCAATGCAGCAGAGGCTGTCAGGCAGCCAGGACATATGGAGTTTTGGAGTGAAATGTCTGAAGTTGGTGCATTGTGGCGATGACATTCTGTGGGTAAAGACAGGATCGCCACGTGAGACTAACTGTGTGAGCTCAGCTGATCAGAGGACTGTGTTGCCATGGCGGTGAAAACGGTTGGTATGGCAGCAAAAAATGGTTGCCATGGCAACCATGAGAAACGGTTGCCATGGTAACCATGGACAATGGTTGTCATGGCGACCAAAACGGTTGCCATGGCAACAATGGGAAACTCCAGGAGCTTTGAATGGCCCACAGGCCACACTTTGAACACCCCTGATTTAACCCTTTGAAAACTTAAGTATTAATTTAACAAAGTTGTTTTCAAATCTGAAATATTTTTTGGATGAAGTTACTATCAAACTTATTTCATTTTATTTTTATGCAATTATATTACAATATAAAAGTGATAGATAAATAAATTTGGCCCTTTCCACCTGTAGATCCTCCACCAGAGGGCAGTAGACATGTATTGGACTGGATATGGCAGGTTTTTGATGAAAGTACTAATACTAATACCAGTGTTTGCGAAAACTTTTGAGCCACGCCTGCCAAACTGGCAGACGTGGGACCATCTCAGGCAGGACATTTTTGACTCACGTAGGACAATGTCCTCACGTGCTGCTGATCTGTATCTATTTAATATAGTGGTCATTAGAGTGACCTCTATGAGACACTAGATCAGAATATGGTCATTTTTTCCCACTTAGTCCTTTAAAAACAATAATCATTCATTTATTTATTGATTAATATAGCAACTTCCCACCACCAATCAAAGCAGTCCAAAGCGCTGAACAAAGTCAAATACAGACAGTAAATACAATAATAAAACAGAACAATTCAAAGATAAGAACAACAGGAAAAAATATCTTAAATGATTCACCTAAAAGTAATTGAAATGAACTGTCAGCAGTTTAAAAGACACTAAAAATCTGGTTAAAAGACACAAAAAGGCAGTCAAGAGGTAATAAACACAACTCCTAGTGCAACATCAGACCACCATAACACTGAGTGAGTCTGGCTCTAAAGACCCAGGATGCTGCTGGTCTAGTTTCACTCAGGAATCCTGTTCAGTTTCACATTTCTGTCAATCAGGATCTGATTATGGCATTTTAATGATTGAGCAGTATTTTATTATGCTGTTATTATTGTTTATGCTCTAAATTACTTTACAGTCAGGTAGTTATTCTGATTTTTTATTTGTATTTATGTGAATCTTTATGTTTTGATTTGCCTGTAACTTTGCTGTTGTGCACCTGAATTTCCACACTGAGGGATAATTAAGGATTTCTATTCTAAACTATTATTATTAATAATAATAATAATAATAAAATATATTGTTACCATAACAGGTGTAACGGACATCGACGTTATTTCCAAATTATATGGTCCAGATCAAGAAATGGATTATGTTTGTGTGACAATTGACTCTTTTCCCTACCAGCTCACACCCTCTTTCAAACAGATTCCCCCTCAGGAGGTCATAAATTCCTGCCTTGGTGTCGAAGAACCCCTTTCATCTTTCTGTGACAGTAAAGATAATGCGGATGCTAATTTACAGCTTGGTGATACTTGTTCAAATAACAAATTTTCAGGATGTGATCAAAAGGAGTTCGATCACCCCCAGACGGAATGGAGCCAGGAGCCCCCTCACACTCTGCAGAAGACCCTCACCCCACCTTTTCTCACCCAGTGGGGAAAGCCAGGAATTCCTTTGTCTCTCCTGTCCTTAAAAATGTCTGTGCTAACCTCTCTCTA